>JARFIX010000172.1:0-27896 GCA_036346125.1 Lycocerus yunnanus | reverse complement strand
CTAATCCGGCATTTAACATTTTCAGAAGACGTAGCGTTCTCTTAATTGGATACTGAAAATCTACTTCACCACCACCTAACGGCAACATTCCTCATTTTATAATTTTGATTTGCAAGTCTTCATCTTCTAATATAATCCTTTTAAGAACAGGTGAAAAAGCAACCGAAATGTGATCAACAGAAGGATCGATATTATTGTTGGTAACCCCACGCAGTGTTACATTTAATGAAACTTTACCAAATACTTCTAGCATCAATAAAACTTCCAAGTGGTACCCTAAACCACGTTGAATGTGACAATCATATGTTCAAATGTTCCTCCATAAAGTAAACCGGGGTTAATTTTTAAAGATGTATTGTTACTATCGATTCGCACGACAGTGCCATTTGTTAGTTTATCTTAAAGGCGTATAAAACTAAGTTCATATGCTTCTAAACTGGATCATCATCTTCTGCTCGTACATCCAAAATTCTAGCAAGTCTTTGACTCGGGAAAAATAAAACCAATCGTTGATTCATCACCGACTGCCTTTATAAATTAAAACGTAATTTTACTGTAAAATTGCAGTCATTTTGATTTGTTAAAAATAACATTATATATTAAGTTTGAGGTTATATTTTGTGTCATTCGAAACACATTATAGTCCAGTCATTATATACGAAAAAACGGCATATAAATGCAAATGAACCGAGAAGGCTAATTTTTGGATATTGTGTAGGGGGAACTTAGAAAAGCTTAACTTGAAATTGTCGACCAAGATTTCCTATGAGCTTTCTCAGTTATCTTGAAAAGAGGTGTAAATTTTGTTTTCTTACGATAACTCGGCTATTCACCATGACACAGAAATTGCGATTATATACTTTTTTGTTGCCTTTTTTACGATTTACAAATTAGGTCATATAATTTTTTTACCTATCGTTGATCGTTGCAGAGATATCGAATGATAAAGTAAAAATTAAAAGATTGAAACTTGTTTTTTGCTGTTTTCTTCTTTATTATGATACATATCAAAAAAATGTTAGTAATCAAACTTATAGATCATGCTAATATCTGTAATGCAGTCTTTTTGTTTTTCTTTTTAGACAAAAATTACGACTTTTAGCGCCCTGTAAAGTTGGCAAATCCGCGTAAAATTTCGATTTCATAGCTAACGCAGTTTTATAGATTATGTTGCAACGGATTTGCGGTTTTGAAAAATTATTAAAATATAATATAAATAAATAAAACAGCAAATTGAGGAATCACACGTAAAAAATTTATTATAAAAATATATATATTTGTGTTGTGGATGAATGTGTTGTAGAGGTTGGTTTTTAATATTTGTATTTTCTTCGTTTCAATGGTCCGGGCTTCACAGTCTTTGTGTTCAGAGTACTCATCGAATTGTGGAGATTTTTCAACTACAACAGATAATTCTTCAATAGTCGAATCATTCTCATCATCCTCATTGAGCAGTAAATGGACTTTGGCAACGTTGTTGCATGTTTGCACACTGCATATTATGCAAATAATGGAACAAGCAATTCCTGCTTTTCGGAACCCACAGGCAACTTTGCATTTTCCTTTGCACTTGTACGATATGAGCTTTAAAAGCTCAGGTGGCGCTGGCTCAGCTGTGCTGGAACCCGATTCAAGTCCATGTTTTGTTCGTCGCCAACCCCATTCCTGAGGATCTTTGTAAACCCCGAGCCACATTTGCACCTTTTGATAAGTTCGGAATACATGTTGAGAAATCTGCGAGAGTCTCATGTCGATGTGCTGCTCGGATGTTGAGCATGGTACTCCAAAAAAATGTTCAATTTGTTTGCAAATATTTTGAAGCTGAACCATGCCTCAAGTCCACGATACTATTATGCTGTCAGTAATTCCACGTCCCTGAGTTAGTTCTCCTGTTGTCTTCATAGATTGCATAAGAGTCTACTCTATCGTCATGTCTGACATAATACCAGTCCAATATTTTTCCGTTCCACGAGTCACAAAATAGCCACGTCTTGTGAATCTAACGTAGTCTTCGTTAGGTATTTTTTCAAGCAGAGTTCGCATGTCCTGTAAGTATAAATAAGCAGACTTCGCATAGAAGAAATTATTGACATTGTCTAAAGTAGCTAGAATTTAAATACTGACTTTTAATGAATCAAATTTAATAACTTCAATCGAATATTACTCGAAAAGGGTGACAAAATTTCCTACAAAAGTGGTTTATTTTTTAAAGATCTTTTCAACGATACAGCATTTGATATATAGTGCCATTTAAAATTCTGAAGTTCTGGAGATTCTGGAGCCATCTACTTGGGATTCCGACTTTTCCGTGAAATAATAATATAGCCATTCGATTCTTTACTACGGTTTTTGTAATAAATTTTTTTGACGCAACTCCATACGACTAACCGTTTTTGAAAAAAATGACTAATACGGGTGGTCTCATTCGCCCTGTATAATGACTGAACTATAAAACTGCGTTAGCTATGAAATCAAAATTTTACGCGGATTTGCCAACTTTACAGGGCGCTAAAAGTCTTAATTTTTGTCTAAAAAGAAAAACAAAAAAACTACATTGCAGATATTAGCATGGTCTGTAAATTTGATTACTGACATTTTTTCGATATGTATCATAAGAAAGAAGAAAACTGCAAAAAACAAGTTTCAATCTGTTAATTTTTACTTTCCCGTTCGATATCTCTACAACGATCAACGATAGGTGAAAAAATTATATGACCTAATTTGTAAAGCGTAAAAAGGACAATAAAAAAGTATATAATCGAAATTTCTGTATCATGGTGAATAGCCGAGTTATCGCTAGAAAACAAAATTTACACTTCTTTTCAAGATGGCGGAGAAAGCTCATAGGAAATCTTGGTCGACAATTTTAAGTTAAGCTTTTCTAAGCTTTCTCTACACAATATCCAAAAATCAGCTTTCTCGGTTCATTTGCGTTTTCAAATGTATATAATGACTGGACTATTATATTTCATTTTCTATTTGTCGTCTAAATTGATCCAACGTTCGTCCAAGTTTATATCTTTATTAGGGCTCGTTTTAGCAAATAATTCCAGAGCAGAGGGGTAGTTTGGGTCTTTCCAAATTATTATGTTTTGACACCTCTACTTTCCTGCTTTTCACAATTTCGCTTTCTTTTACCTCAAGTTTTCGTGTTCGCGTTACCTGTTGTTCCTCCTCTGATTTAATATTTTGTGTGCATTCGAAACACATTATATTTCATTTTCTGTTTGTCGTCTAAATTGATGAAGGATGAACGATGAACTTATTGGCTTGACGGAGCACCGGGGCGTAGCCCCATATCTCCTTCATCTGATGCTGGTAACTGGCGGTGGATTTGGGAGACGACTGCCTCCTGGATTAAGCTCTAGGCTGGATCTGGCTGGTGCGGGACCTGGTGGGGTGCTGTTTGCAGTTTAGTGATAGATCCCCTTTTCATTTGGAGGTGGCTAGTGAGTTGAGTTGATTGGGCTGCTCCTTGTTCGCGGGTGGGTGGAGTCTGGTTTCCTGCGTGGTGGTTGGTTCTGCAGGAAGCGGGTGACGGCAATGGCTGGCTGGGCTATGGGTCGGACGGCTTGACGATGTCCTTTGGCCTCGGGTGTCCTAAGTTTTCGTCAGCGTTGTAGTGGCCTAAGTTTTGTATTAGCGGGTTGTCTGAGGTGGAGATTTTGGCGTAGATTTGGGTGGTCAGTCTGGTTACGTGCTCCTCGATTGTTTCCATCTTGGCATCGGTGTGTAGTCTCCGGTTTGTGACGTAGTAGGGCGCGTTGAAGAAGGCTCGGGGGGATTTGTTCTGGATCACTTGGGCCTTGTACATGGTGCGGGTGGACGCTGTACCCCAGACTGGGTCGGCGTAGGTCATCGTGGGCCTGATGATGGCTTTGTAGATCCGCAGTTTGTTGTCCAGGGGATTTGCTCTTCAAACATCCACACGGCTGACTTGACGGGTTTGCTCCGTTTTCGGAACATGGTGACGGTACTCTTGCTCGAGTTGACGCCGATGCGCCAGGTTTCGAACCAGGTTTGGAGGCTGTTGACGGCTTCTTGGAGACGTTCCGTGGCGGTGTTCGTGTTCATGGACGACGTGTAGACCGCGGTGTCGTCCGCGTAGAGCGCGATCTTGGTCCTGGTGTCGGGGGGGGTGGGGATGTCACTCACAAAGATGTTGAAGAGCGTCGAGAAGAGGATGGAGCCTTGGGGGACTCCGGCAGTGATGCCTTTTTCGGAGGAGCGGGTGCCTTCGATGACGATCCTGAAGCGACGATTTTCTAGGTACGAGCCACTAGTTGGACGAGGGGAGGTGGATGTTTGCCTGTAACATTTTAAAAGTATACCTCGTGCCAAACTTTGTCGAAGGCTTTTGACACGTCGAGTAATACTACGCCTGTAAATTCCTTTTTGTTGAATCCTGTGGAGATGTGTTCAACCAGACGGAGGGCTTGGTGGACAGTGCTGTGGCCCTCGCGGAATCCAAATTGTTCGTCCTGCAGGATGTTGTTGTCAAAGACGGCTTGCTTCAGTCGGGAGAGGATGATTTTTTCCGTCAGTTTCCCCATGGTGGGCAGGAGGCTGATTGGTCGGTAGCTCTGGGGTTTTCGGTTGTCCTGGCCTGGTTTGTGGATGACCACCACGTCTGCGGTTTTCCAGATCTTCGGGAAGTACCTAAGTCGGAGAGAGTCTAAATTGATCCAACGTTCGTCCAAGTTTATATCTTTATTAGGGCTCGTTTTAGAAAATAATTCCAGAGCAGAGGGGGTAGTTTGGGTCTTTCCAAATTATTATGTTTTGACACCTCTACTTTCCTGCTTTTTACAATTTCGCTTTCTTTTACCTCAAGTTTTCGTGTTCGCGCTACCTGTTGTTCCTCCTGTGATAACGATTTTAAGTAATTATCGTACTCCGATTCGTATTTCTCTTTTAGTTCTTTAGCTTGAGATATGTAACGATTTTTTGTCTCTTGTGAAGAATTGGTCATAATGGGAATATCTTCCACCGCCTTCTCTAGAATCTGTAGTTTACCCTCTCTGTTAAGACCCCTGACGTTCCATGTGGCTATCTTCATCATGGCTGGGTTTCTTTTATGACCGGTCGCATATTTTCCATGGAGTGCCCGGTTATCCACTCCTCCATGGCCAGTAATCCATTTAACACATGCAACCCTGGAGTCGCAGCGCCGATCGCTAGTCGGGTCGCCCGGCACATCAACATTATCATTTACCAAAATCATCATACAGGTTTTCTTGGGCTATATGTCGCCCGGTAGGTTCCCACTTCTTTCCGTGCTTTGACTGTTCAGCCGCCCCTGACATGGGGAACAGACGCTGCCGGAGTACCGCTCCTAACATGGAGACCGTCGTGTCCGTCGTCTTCAGTTGTATTCTTGTAAATAAAGCATAGCCCGAATGTGGTGGTTTCTTAGGTTTACCGTTCTCCGGTAATGTATCCATCATTAACTAACTCGAGCAAAAATAAAATTGCTAAATTTTATTATTCTTTTAATTGCATGTAGACACCACTATAGTACTTTCATTGTTTACTTGTTGTCATATAGTAAAACACTACTTGGATTTTGAACTAACACTTTATTTTTACTTTACGTAATATTGAATTGGTCTCCTGCAAGAACATAACCCTTGCCGGAGTACTGACATGTGATTATTCTTGTCCCACTGATTATTGTTCGACATATTTATACTAAATCTTAACCTAGACAATTATTACTAACCTACTTAGTTATGCGGAATAAGCTTACCTATGAGGAAGCTTATTATGCTTACTATGCTTATTATTTATTTACAACCTACTTATATCTAAAACACACTACACCACATTTGAAATAAAAACTTAACTTCTTTATATACCAATAATAAATAAATTAAATTTTAATAATTTTTAGGGTTAATCTTCTATTATATATTTCTCAGTGTGTGTGTGTGTGTGTGTTCGTGTTCCTTTGCGCTTCTGATTGGTTCGTTCATTTATTATACCAACCCAAAAAAAAAAATTTTTCGACCAATGAAATAGTCGAATCGAGATATTCTTCCAACTTCAAACACAAGCTTGCTATTCAAAGGTATTAAGAGGATTTTATCAAAGAAGAAAAATTTTATAAGCATTAATTTCTTTAAAAAATGAGGTTGTTTAAGCTTTCTCAACAAGAGGCTGTATTATCACGTTATGGATTTCGTTAAACCGATAATCCCCTATGTACCAACTACAATTTATTATATATATAAATAATTATATATATCATCATATCTATAAACTAAAAAAGAAAAGATGTCCGAAATTGAATATATTGTTGTTGATGACGATATTAATGGAACGGAAAATATTAACGAGTGTCATAAAAGAAAGTTATCTATAACAGATATTTCAGAAACACCTTCGCCTAAAAGAATTAAACTTGGAAAGTCTTCAAATACGGCTCTTAAGCAAGAAAAATCTGATGAGAAGTAGCGGTCCAGAGAGAAGCAGTAAAAAGACGGAAGGCGGAGCGAGAAAAGGCCCGTCGTGAATATATCGTTATAACTGAAGGAAACGAAAATACTGCCTTGATTCGACGTGAAGCTAATAGGTTGAGAATAGCCAATGCTAGAAGTAAAGAAAACGAAAATGCTGCTTTGATTCGACGAGAAACTAATAGGTTGAAAACCGCTAATGCTAGAAGTAAAGAAAACGAAGATGCTGCCTTGATTCGACGTGAAGCTAATAGGTTACGGCAAGCAACAGCACGAGTTGCGAAATGGTCTTTGTTGAAGAATGAAGCATTCAAATACGATAGTAATCTTGAATACGAAAATTACCATATAATTGGTATTGGAGGATTGACAGCAGTTTGTCCTCACTGCAATGCAAAAAAATGGATTGGCGAAACACCAGGAATGTGTTGTTCCGGAGGAAAAGTTCTGTTACCTAAACAATTTTGGTGTATGAGTACCAGCAATTTAAGGAATTTATTAGCAATTACATTCAATATTATCTTCTAAATCTATTATATAAAATTGAATGTTTGTTGGTACGTTTGTTGGTTTGTTCGTCTTTAATAACTCCTAAACCGTTCGACCGATCCCAACCAAATTTTGCACACTTACTCTTAGGACCCTAAAGAGGTTTTCCGCTAAAACCGGGACCGAAAAGCTTAATTTAAAAAAAGTGAAAAATTGCGGACGAGCATGAATGGATTAACGAGATTCCATCGCCAATACCTGTAATTGATATATGGTAATTTTACGTTGGTATATTCACATTCAGTACCTACACTATTATAAGTGATTTGAAATACTGGAGAAGAAAAGCTGTAGAGAAAATTGTAGAGTACAATATAAACCGTTCTGAAACACTCGACAACGGGAACACTAAAATCATTCTGAAACGCTCTAGCAACGGGAAGCAAGATTTCCGTCGAGAAGAAAACCTTAAGCGAAGCAGGATACTCGGAAAATCTAAATACTTCACACAAAGGCAAAGTATTTTAATTATAGGAGACCCCGGGCGAAGCCGGGTATCCAGCTATTCAATCATTCAGACAAAGGCAGAGTTCCACCTTTTAATGAGACCCCGGCGAAGCCGGGTATCCAACTAGTTATTAATATTTGCTATCATAATGTAATATGTATATTTTACTTTCCAATCGATGTAATCTGTTGTATAATGGTTCTTTATTTGTTGTGTAAAATAAGATGTGTTGTGTGTTAAATAAGATGTGCTGCTTATTTGCTTATATAGTCTATTCTGAATGTTATTATCGGTTGGTATAAATAAGTCGGTGTTGGTAGTATACTGTAATACTACATTCCTCCCTTACTAAAATAACGCGTCTTTCAGTCGTTCGTCTTAGAATCCGTAACGTTCTGGAGGCCTTCGAAATCTTTCTGGGTTCCTTCTAATTTGTGGTGTAATTAATGTAGGCTCTTCAGATATCTCTGGTGCGACTACCGGATCGTTTTCGACATTGCTCTTCAAATCTATAATCGGTTCACTTATTGATTCCATAGTTGTTGTTATGTTATCATTGTTGTCTGTATTTGCAACTGGCGTTATTTCTGTCTATCTAGTTCCAACGGCTGGTTGGTATTTTCCGGCATTCTAGGCTATCTAGCTGGTCGGCATGCTTTCTTCGTACTAATCCACCGCCTATTTCTACTAAATATGAATAAATGCCTTGTTTACCAATTACCTTACCTTGTGTCGATCCCTTCCCATGGGGGTTGTTTACCCAAACTAGTTGGTTTATTTCGAAATTCGCAGGCTTAGCTGTTTTATCATGCTGTAACTTCTGCTTGGCGGTTTCGTGTTCTTGGTTTCGATGTATATCGGGCTTAATTTGATCAAACAAACTTCTTATTGGACGACCATAAATTAACTCGCTGGGGGATCTTCCGGTTGAACGTCGTATAGTGTTTCTATAACCTAACAAAAAATTGTTTAACCTAAGATTAAAGTCTTTTGATTTATCGCTAGCGTTCATTCTTTCTTTGAATATTCTAACTGCCCGTTCAGCGAGGCCGTTCGATTTTGGGTGATACGGGGTGACTTTAATGTGAGTAATGCCATTTGAACTACAAAATTGTTCGAATTCATTTGACGTTAATTGTGGACCGTTGTCTGACACGATAAATTTTGGTAGACCTAATCGCGCAAAAACATTCCTTAGAACTGTTATTGTTTTTCCGAGGCGATGTTCTTCATTGGTATCACTTCTAACCATCGAGTATATGCATCTATTATGATCATAAACATCTTGTTTTCAAATGGTCCGCGAAATCTATGTGTACTCTTGCCCATGGCTCTTGGTCTACCATAAATGGAACCTTGTTAACTTCGATTCTTGACACGATAACATTGTTGTGTAATTTTAAATGCTTGTTAATGTTCGGCCAATAAATATGTAATTTTGCCATTGATTGCATGGCATTCATTCCTGGTGTCCATCATGTAGCATCTTTAATGCTTGTTGTTGTAATGTTTCTGGTATACAAATTCTTCCTTTCCATAGTACTATGTTTTCTTCTCCTTTTCAGGCAGCTCTTTTATTACTCTCCCGGTTATGAGATCATAACCGGCGCCTTTTGGGGTTTAGTTTTGTTTTAATAACCTGTTGTACTTCAGTTATTTTGAATGGCTTGTTTGTTAGTCGTTCGTTATAAGGGCTGTTAATTAACACGTCAGGCTGGTCCATTTCTTGGGTTTCTGCTGGAAATGGTTTGAAAACTTCCCCCAGGTGTTCTGCGAAAGTGTTCGCCTTTTCCTGGTCGCTTCTTGCCCAGTTTCCGTCTGCTTTTCTGATCGGTGGTGCAAATGGTGTTGGGCGTTGGAGGTTCCTCGTGGCTTTCCATAGGGAATAATCGCTCGATTCTAGTGGTGTTAAGTTTTCCAAGTAGGTTTGGACTGCTTTGTTTTTCAGTTCGCTTAAAAGATCTTTTAGTTCTTGTGTCGAACGATTTAGTCTTGTCTTATCGCTTGGGTGTCTAGTGTTTTGCCAAATTTTTCTAAGTTTGCGTTTCTTGGCAATAACTTTCTTAACGCTGGAGGACAATCTTGTTTTTGCGTAGTTCTGATCAGAAGTTGACGCCCACGCTGCTAAGATTTATCACCTATATATTCAACGCAATCCTTCGCCTGAATGTCTTCCCGATGCAATGGAAGGTTGCAGAAATAATAATGATACCCAAACCTGGCAAACCTCCTCAGGAACCAACCTCTTATAGGCCAATTAGTCTCCTGCCTGTATTGTCAAAGGTCCTGGAGAAACTTTTGCTTCAAAGAATCCACCTGAAATTGCTAGAAGAGAATATTGTACCCGAACACCAGTTTGGTTTTAGGAAGAGTCACTCTACCATTGAGCAGGTACATCGCGTGGTGGATGAAATCGGCAAGAACCTTGAAGCTAAGAAGTATTGTACTGCTGCCTTCATAGACATCTCACAGGCATTTGACAAGGTTTGGCACGATGGGCTGTTAGTAAAAATCAAGCAAAAACTGCCTGAAGCATACCAACTGCTAAAATCCTACCTCTCGGAGAAACGTTTCGAGTTAAGTGTGGAGAACACTACTCAGGCCTCTGTGCTATAACATCTGGGGTACCACAAGGTAGCATATTGGGTCCGGTGCTTTATCTCGTGTATACGGCTGATCTGCCAACAACAAACTTTACCACGACTGCCACCTTTGCCGACGACACGGTAATTATGGCCTCACATAAAGACCCCTTCCATGCGTCGGAAGACCTACAATACAGTTTGGACCAAGTTCAAAAATGGTTAAAAAAATGGCGCATTAGAACCAATAACACAAAGTCGGTTCATGTTACATTCACCACGATGAAAGGTGTTTGCCCACCGGTATCCCTCAATGGTTGTATACTACCACAGGCAGACGACGTGAAATATTTAGGCATGCACCTAGACAAACGTCTTACGTACGGAAAGCATATTTGGACAAAGCGCAAACAGCTGGGCCTCAAATTTAGAGAAATGTACTGGTTACTGGGACCCAAATCCCAAATTTCACTGGACAACAAAGTTCTACTGTATAAGTGCATTATTAAGCCCATATGGACATACGGCATCCAACTCTGGGGATCAGCTAGCAACTCAACATTGCGATAATCCAGAGATATCAATCAAAGTGCTCCGCACCATCGTTAACGCACCTTGGTATATAACAAATGAAACCATTCACAACGATCTGCAAATAAAAATGTGAATAAAGAAATACAAACCTATAGTGAAAACATCGAAATAAGTTAAGTGCCCACCCAAATAGGTTAGCTGTGAACCTCCTTGAACCCAACCTCATACTTCGAAGGCTAAAAAAACACTACCCCGCGGATCTACCCAATAGATTTGTGTAAGCCCTCTAAATCGCAATAGTGGTTTAAACTGAACTTAGCAATACTGCAATACCTAACCTAGTAAGTAACCCTTTGAGGAAGTCATGTCACTGGACATGATCTTCTATGACGTTGTAAAGCTAATCAAATTTACTGAATGTTGTAAAACAGATTGTAAATAATATAGGATGTCAATAAAAAAAAAAAAATGTTTTCTTCTACTGATAATTCGTAACGTTTTCATAGAATGGTATAATTTCCGTTATTAGTTGAGTTTTTTCTGGCCAGTAGCTGTGTATGTATTTTGTCACTAGTTGTAAAAATTGTAGTTTTATCTCGTAATGTCTGCTTTGTTATTAGTAACTGTTGTACTCGTATGTTTAATAGGTGCCTTCTTGTTGGTAATCCTTCCTTTTCATTGTTTGTCAGGTTATTGTCAGCCAGAGGTAACCGTGACAAAACATCGGCTGGGGCATTATCTTTACCTGGTTGATATGCTATCGCGTAGTTGTAGTAGTTTAAAATCATTGCCTATCGTAATAATTGATTGCTGGCTATCTTGGGCGTGTCACGGTGTTCGCTGAAAATTCGTTCTAATGGTTTATGGTCAGTAAGCAGTGTGAAATGTCTTCCGTATATGTACTGATGAAATTTTGTCACTGCGTATATGATGGCCAATGCTTCCTTATCGATTGTCGCGTATCGTGATTCCGTAGTCGTAAGGGTTCGTGAGGCATAAGCTATCGGTTTTACAGCTCCATCTTGGTACTTGTGGAACATTACAGCTCCCAAGGCTTATTTCCGATGCGTCAGTTGTTATGTATACTGGTTTTCCTGGATCATAATGTACCAAGGTATCATTTGATGTTAGTTTACTTGTAAGTTCATCGAAAATACTATTGTCTTGTTCGTTCCATTCCCATTTTGCGTTTTTTTTTTAATAGCCGGTGTAGCGGGGCGCAAATAATCTGGAGATTTTGTATAAATTTCCTGTAATATGTTATAGACCCAAGAAAAGACCTAAGTTCGTTTACATTGTTCGGTTTTGGCATTTCACGTATAGCTTTGATGTGTTCGTCTGTTGGGTGTAATCCTTCTTTATCTACTCGATGTCCCAAAAAATTTACTCCATCTTGTAACCATGCACATTTTGATTCTTGTGTTCTTATTTCTGCTTCATGTAAACGATTTAGTACTTGGTGAACTCCTTTCAAATGCTATTCTTGATTTGGTGCGGTAATCAGAATGTCATCGAAATAACAAATTATACCTTCTATTCCTGCCAAAATTTGGTCCATCGTACGTTGAAATAGTGCTGGTGCAAAAGAGATTCCAAAAGGTAGCCGTTTGTATGCGAAATATCCTTTATGTGTGGAGATTACAAGATATTTTCGTGATTCCGGTGTTACGGTGAGTTGTAGATATGCATCTTTCAAATCGATCTTCGTGAATTGTTGTCCACCACTTAATTTCGACATAATATCCTCGAATCTAGGTAGCGGGTAATCATTCTTATGTTTCCATTTGATTTAATTGCGATCACCATTGGTGTAGCCCATTCAATTTGTGTAGTTGTAGTATTGATGGGTTCCAAGACATCCTGTTTAACAAGGCGGTCTAATTCCGCGTTTACTTGTTCTTGTAGTGCTAATGGTACTGGCCTTGGGCGAAATGTTTTTGGTTGTATATCTTCAGCAATGTGTATTCTGTCACTATGACCATGTATTGTGCCCAAGGTACCGTTAAAAAGTGTTTTGTAGGTTTCTAGTATATTTTACCACTGTGGCGTAGGTATGTTTGTTTTATTTTGTTCTATTTTGTTAGGTTTTATAGTAGTTTGGCATATCTTTGCACCTGGTGAAGTGGTAATTTGAAAATCAACGACCAGTCTAAACCAAATAGCGGAACATCATCACCTTCGACCACAAAAACAGTCAGCGTTTTTGTCTTTCCAAACGCCTCTACTTGAATTTGTGCTGTGCCCATAATGTTTATTTCCATGTTTGTGTAGGCTATTAAGTTTTCAGATTTTCTTACTCTTGGTTCACCTATTTTTTCCACAGTCTTTTGCTAATGACCGAATATGCTGCTCTGGGTCGTAAAGCATTGTTGTTTTAGGTTGTTTAGTTTTGTTGGAATCATAACTTTTCTTGCTGTTTGTATTTTATAGATCTTTGAAAGTGTGTTTGTGAAAATAGAATTTGTGTTTGTGTGCGGGTTGGTTATGTCTCATATAGTCATTCATATATCATCGGATATGTCTGATTCGTCACTGGATTCGTTATCTTTGCTCTGTTTTCGAACACACCGTGTATAATTCTTTGTTTTACGATTTAGGATTATTGCGTTTCCTGCCGAAACACATACTCTTGCAAAATGGTGTAATTTATTGCATGCTGAACATTTTCTTCCCAATGCCGCACAATCGCTTTTATTTTCGTGTTTCTTATTCCCACATTTTAAACAATCCTCTTCCGGATGTAGCGTTTGTATGTTCTTCTTATACGATTTTTCAGGTTTTTCTTGTTTATCCTGTATATGCGAGTTTTTGTTTTGCTTTTCCTTACCTGAAAACGTGCTTGCCTGCAGTGTTTGTTTGATGCGTACGAATAATTTCCTGTTGCCATGTTGTATTGTTGATTCCGACAATAATTTGATCGCAATCGTTTCATCTAATTTTGTCCAAAATGCAATTTCCTGCTATTTCTCGTATTGCTGTTATGTATTGTCTTACGGATTCATCCTCTCTTCTTAGCCGGATGTAAATGCCACTCGTTCAGAAAAATATATGTCTTTTTCCAAAGTTTTGTTTATGACGCATTATTTCATCGTATGATTTGTTTATTACACTTATGGGTTTGAAATGATCCACAAGCAGTTTAAACGTATTTGGTCCGATTTTTGTTAAAAGTAACGTTTTCTTCGAGTTTTCGTTTTCAAGCAGTTCATGTAGCAGTAATTCGAGTTCGAAACGTTGTTTATAATATTCCCATGCTTCTTGATCTGGGTTGAATCGATCGAAATTGAAATTGTTTCCATTGTTTGGATTTGTTGTAATTTCTGTACCGTTGTTAGCCATTTTTGTTTATCCACGTCGCCAAATGTTGTATAATGGTTCTTTATTTGTTGTGTAAAATAAGATGTGTTGTGTGTTAAATAAGATGTGCTGCTTATTTGCTTATAATATAGTCTATTCTGAATGTTATTATCGGTTGGTATAAATAAGTCGGTGTTGGTAGTATACTGTAATACTACATAATCTTCTAAATACAAAGTGCTGCAAATATCGTGTTTGATTTGGTGTGACATTATTTTTTGACGTGAATACGTCTTTAAAATCGGTAACGTGTAACGAAAAGTGTAACGGATGGTGGGTGGTGTCCGGATGTCCGGACTAAATAAAGTCGGTAGCATGTTGATAAATTTAATATAAATATGTAACAAAAGTGTGTGTAGGTGTGTAAAAAATATGCACGACCAATGTTAAAGTCGTTCAATGGTCACTAGAAATTTTCTCAATCGGTGAATCCGGGCAAAATGGATGTACCGGGTAAAGACGTATTCACGTAAAACCTCTCCGCCATGTCAGAATATGGCCTCAATAACCGCGATACCACGACCGACCTTTCCAATGTTTATTTCTAGCAATCCACTATTTTGTTTAAATCTTAAAGCAGTCTGTAGCTGTAGGAATTTGTAAACGTTCACCTAAAAGTATACTGTTCATTCTTCTTAGTAAGCTGTGAGACAATGGAAGTAGCAACTCTTTTCTATAAAAATGGCTTTACTAAACAAAAGAACAGAAAAATACAAGCTCTTTAAGGTGAGGATAAATTTAGTTGGACTTCTAATAAGGCCACAATTCAATTTTGAAAATTACAATTTTCCCATAAGAAACACATGTAAATGTATTATTGTTTCATATTATGCCAAATATGGTAAACATTCTATCACCCGTTCTTGTGTTGTAGGTGGGTCGACAGTCACTAGCGGTGGGGAGCTACTAGTCGCTCCCTGAGATCCGTCGGATCAACATCCACACTTTGCCAAATTGTACCATTCTTGGCTATCGGAGGCTGCATAAAGTGGATTTGGACAAATGCAAATACATCAAAGCTCGGATTCAGCCTAAACGTATATTTTTTTCCGAAATTTGTTGACCTACCACAAATTTTATTTTTTTAATTACTGAATAAGCACAGTACCCTCCTACAAAAGTAATCACTGGTAGTATTTCATCGCTGATAAAATCTGAAATACTATCTTCATTAACGAAAACATCATTAAATTCAGAAGGTACCACACATACTTCATCGGGAGTTTCAGCAGCAAACAAATTTATTAATAAATTAGCATCCGCATTTATATTTCCCCATTTTGTAGATTTAATCATTAAAGGCAATACTGTTTGTAATCTTAGAATATTTTCTATTTCTAATAATTGCCTGAGCGATATGTGGTATTGACCTCCAGCTCTCTGCCGATACGTACCAAACCGATCTTCTAGTTTATCGGTTTGGATTTTACCACACAAAAAATAATTAAAATTTTTTTCATTTAAGCAATAATCTGCCAAGCTAATTAGTCCTTCGCTTGATGAACGTATTGCAAAATGGGTTTCTTTAGTAAGCTTGATAGCATTACTAATTGATTCCCACTTATTCAACCATGTAATAAAACTGTTTAAGTAGTTCGTAATATCTACCGAGGTTTTTGTAATGGGCTCTTGAAATTTATTTCTTAGCCCTCTACCTTTCTGTGGTGTTTTACATTTTTTATTAATTAAGAGGAGGTTTTTCCAAACAGAAAAATGTCGCCAACAGGTGGCGATAATAAAACAACAAAAGACAAAAAATAAGTTTTGCAGTTGAAAATCTTTTGTTAAGATAGAATTCATATAAATCCATAGAACCTATATACTATATTACAATATGCGGTTGTTTAAGCTTTCAGTGATGAATATTTTTGAAATATTTTGACTAAAAGTAATTAACAGATATTAAAAAAACGATGTCATTTCATAATTTACAAAATATAAAGTATTGCTTCCCGTTGCCCTTTGGTTGCTATAACTTGATTTATTTTACTAAATGAAATCACTTATAATAGTGTAGGTACTGAATGGGAATATACCAACGTAAAATTACCATATATCAATTACAGGTATTGGCTATGGGAATCTCGTTAATCCATTCATGCTCGTCCGCAATTTTTCACTTTTTTTTAAATTAAACTTTTCGGTCCCGGTTTTTAGCGGAAAACCTCTTTAGGGTCCTAGAGAGTAACTGTGCAAAATTTGGTTGGGATCGGTCGAACGGTCTAGGAGTCTATAAGAAACACACAAACAAACATACATCCATTTTTATATATTGTGGTGATATTTCTGAAATTAGACTTCAAAAATACAATAAAATGGTTTTTTACTAGTTTCTTACCAGTAGTCTTGGGTTTCTCGCCACTGCGAGAAGGAATGAATGTTTTTTTTTATGAATTTCGATTTGTTGATCAATTTGAAGATCAACAAAATTAATTTGCTTTATTTTGCCAACAAGAATGCCAAAAATTGTTACTTTCAACACCTTTTACACAAAATCATGATTTGTTTTGATGAATTTGACAGTGTGATTATTTGACATTAGTGTGATTTGTGCGCCGCTTGTTTATGGCAGGATAAAATTTAAAATTTGGAAACGAAAAGAATGTTTTTGAATGTTGGCAATTTGAAAAAGAAAGAAAAAGAAGAGAGTTGGTCTGAGGACTCGAGACTGAATGCACGTCAGCTGGAGGACGTGAATTTTGAGATTTTTGATTTGCGTTGCCGTGAAAGCGGTAAATTTTTGAGTTTGTGATAGTGCTTGCTGAAGACGGGGTCGTCTGTTTTATTTTGCGAGTTGATCAAAGTTTTTGGTTGGATTTATCGAATCTGCAAAGATAGCAAATGAAAAATTTTATAGAGGAGCCATTTTGGAGTTATTCAAGTTTGATTTGTGCAGCGAGTCATTAAGTTTGTATTGGAGTCGAAAAGAGGAGCTATTTTGGATTTATCAAAGTTTTACTTGTACGAGTCAACGAGTTTTGGATGTGAATTGGATAATTGAAAGCGCCAGCATTAGGGCAACACCTGGAATGTTAATAAGGTCAGTCGTTGAACATTTGTGCGCTAGTTTAATAAAATTTTTATTTGTGTTAAAACATTTTTGAAAAATTACTTTAAAAATTATTACCATTGTAAAGATTTACACAAGACACAGAATTGTTTGGTGGTTTAAATTTCAGCAAATGATTTCCAATTTTAAATTTAAATTTCAATTACCAAGCAAAACACAATTACACCATCTGGCATATTTGGAATTTTGTCCCAAAATCGGTTTGGCAATAAAGCAAATTTTTGAAATCACGTTTCAATATTCGAGTTTTAATTGCGCTGTGGTCGCCGAACATTTATTCATTTTCAGAGCTGCGAACCTTAGAACTCACTACTGGGTAAGTCTCATAGCTCTCCGCTGATTAATCCTAGACAACTGGGTTAAATTTTTTATGGTATTGCAACGGAATTTCTGAAGGGGGGACCTTTCACGAAAAAACCACAATAATATGTTACAGGAAAAGTAGATTCTCCAGTAAGAGTTGACTCTGTCTAGGTAAAGTCGACTCTTACTAGTCTTTTTAGTAAAAGTTGATAAAAGTGAAAAGTGACGAATTTTTGATGAACATTTACTAGTCAGAGTTGACTATACCTAGGGAACGTATACTCTTACTGCATCGAGTTAGTAAAAGTTGACTTTTTACTAGGAAACAAATAAGAAAACAAATAAAAAGAAAATGTTTATTATTTATTGCAACAAGGTAAAGATTTGTGGCACTTTGAGTTGCAGAGCACACCTTTCTTCTTACACATGCATTTTTTTGGTATTGCATTTAGTGTTGCAAGAGCATTTGAAAAATCCTTGTCCACTTCCAAGTGATTGTGAAGTTGCAACAGTCCTCACAGCTATTGTTTTATCCATAGGGACTTCATTTTCTTGTATAATGTTCGTGGGACATTTACTGAATTGAGACCTGAAAAAATATTATCATTGAGCTCTGAACAACTGAATACTAGGGACAGAGATCTTTTATTTTAGCATGGAAAACTTACCTAGAGAAAAGCTGCTTCAGAATTCCATTTCTTGTTCCAATTCGATAGAATCCATCATCGATAACCTCCAGTACCACACCAAGGATAGATCGAGCATCTCCTCTTCCGCGGTCAACATCTGGGACAGCAATTCGAATTGATGTTCCTTTTTCAACTGGCGGATGAATGTGGTCTGAGGTTTTTTTTCATACGTTTAGCTTGGTTTTCTAGACAGTGGAAAGCTTCATTTCTTTGCTTATTGATGGCCTCAGTAGACTTGTCCAGGTCAGTGAGGAGATAATCATCATCATCTACGGGCAAATTTTCAGCACTTGATAAATTTTGATTTGTTTCATTTTCATCAGGATTTTCATTCACGTTACTTTCAATTTCGTTTTCTTGTTGTTGTTGATCCTGAATTTGATCAATGGCGCATTGAAGATCCTCTTCTGTTTCTAAATTTTCCAATACCTCAGTAGGTAATTTTGAAGTAGATAAGCCATGTCTCGGGGCAACCGAACATTGCCTCATACGGGGATCTTTTATCCCACTATGCAATGCACTTTTTTTCATAAGTTGAATAAACTTTAAGCCTTCACTCCATTTTGATGTCTTGTGGTCTTGCATCCAGGTGGTTATCATGTTCTCTATGTCTTGGTTAGCTCTCTCGACACTACCTTGACTTTGACTATGTCGCGGTTTACCATGCACCATTTTGAAGTTCGGCCATGTATTAACCAGACTGTCAATAATTTTATTAACAAACTCTCTGCCATTGTCAGACTGTAAAATACAAGGAGCACCTAACAAAGTAAAAATATCAATGATGTTATCACACACTTCGTCTGCAGTCTTTGATTTCAGTGGTCTTACCACAACAAACTTTGTTAAATGATCCTGGTACACCATTATAAATTTGAAGTCTTCATCAGGTTGCGACTGAAAGTCAATCAAGTCCACTTGACATCGTGAATTCATTTCTTTGAATAACAAAGGCTTTACAACCAGTCCTTTCTTCTTATGTTTCAATTTTTGAACACAAGGTTCGCACAAGCTTGAAAATAGTAAAATGTCCTTTGTAGTAACATTTTGGAATTTTCTTTTCAATTGTTCAATCATACGATCTCTTCCTCCATGTCCAGTGGATATGTGCGCTTCATTAAGAACTTCAAACAGCTCTTCATCAAAAACATAATACCTTATGGTTTCTTGGTCTGTGACAGGGTGTATTAGTTTTGTAACACCATTTACTTCAATAATGTCGTATCTTTTTAAAAAACCTGAGATCATTACTTTCTTTTTATTCGCAGTTTTAGATTTTTACTTTTGAATGTAGCTATCATATTTCAATTTGGTCAATGCTAGCGAATTTACCTTAGAAGCCGAGCGTTCTAGACTTAGTTTTTCACAAAACAGTTGTGCCTTGAGTCTGACATTATTATTGCACACCGAAACTAATAATTGAAAAGTAAAACACAACCTAACTAACAAAACTATTGCACTATACAAAAATACACGTGTAATGCCAATAATCATCAAAACAAAGATATGCGCACGCAGTTACATGTGGAGAGCAACATCTCTTGATCAACTTTTACTAAACCACAGCAGGTATAGTTAACTCTTCCTAGGAAAAGTTGATCTGCTTATTTCTAAACAACTGTTACTGATACATTTAGTAAAGTTGACTCTTCCTAGGCAGAGTCAACTCTTCCTAACAATCCACTTTTCCTGTAACATATACAATATAAAGTAACTCTTCAAAATTAACTTCTGATTTTTCTGGTTTTTTTCTAAATTAAACCTTTTGATATTAATTATTATAGTATAGTTTTCACTTGTTACTATTTTGTGTATGTGTATGTGTTTTAATATTTCTTAAATATTTGCAATTGGTACTAGTAAACATAACAAGGAACCTCGTTCATTCTTATTTCTTAAAATCTCGAATCGATAAGAGGTACAAACGAAAATAAAGTTTGTACAAACAAATACAAACAAAGAATAAACGATTTTGAATCTGAAATTCCAAGTTCAAATTTAGCAGCATATCCACAAACATTTTTAATTTTGCGAAAACAAAAAGGGACAACCGAAAATAAAAGATGCGAATCATGCCCAAACGATTAAAACCATTTTGGTCTTAAAATTTAAAAGGGAGGCTAGCAGGTCTCCAACCCCCTCCACCAATTAATTTTCAAAGTAATTAAAAACAAAAGAGCTACAAACGAAACTAGATGATGCACAAACGACAAATTAACTAATATACCCAGAAATCTAATATCAAAAGATTTAAATATTGCATTGTTCGCTTACATTATACCTCGCTTATATTATTATAGAGCGGTCACAGGTAATAACAACAATATAATGCCTGAAATCCCCAATAACACACAACAAATTCAAGCAGCTGCACCACAAGCAAACGATATGGATGAACTCAAACAAATGATGAAACAACTAATGGGGCAAATGAGCACTATGCTCAATCTGCTAACAACAGTGGTCAATAAATTGGTCTAATGGCTGTACAGTATAAAATTGCTGTATGGAATGCCAATGGCCTCAGCCAACACATACAAGAAGTTAAAACATTTATCACCAACCAACACATCGATATCATGTTAATATCAGAAACCCATTTCACAAACAAAACTACTTGAGAGTTCCTAAATACAAAACTTACAATACCAAACATCCCAACGGAAAAGCTCACGGTGGAACTGCAATAATAATTCGAGAAAGTATAAAACACTATGAAATGGAAAAATATGAACAAGAACACATACAAGCTACCAGCATTTCAATAGAGGAAAAAACAGGAGCCCTCACAATCTCGGCTATCTATTGCCCACCGAAGCATAATAATAAAAGGAGCAGTTTGTTAATTTCTTCAAAACTCTGGGAAATAGATTCATAGCCGGCGGCGATTATAATGCCAAACATCCTACATGGGGATCTAGGCTAACAACTTCGAAAGGCAGAGAACTGAATAAAGCAATTCAAGATAATAACTTAAAATGCATATCAACTGGCCAACCAACATATTGGCCTACCGACAGGCAGAAAATACCAGACACAATCGATTTCTGCGTTACCAAAGGTATTGACCTCAAAAAAATAAAAGCCGAATCCTGCTTAGACCTCTCGTCTGACCATTCACCTATAATCGTCAATGTACTTACAAAAATAATGGACAAAGAAAAGCAACCAACCCTGTACAGCAGAAAAACTGACTGGAGCATTTTTAAAGAGAAATTGGATCAACTTATATCGCTTAATATTCCTCTAAAAACAGAAAAGGATATAGAGGAGGCAGTAAACAAATTAACAACTGCCATACAACATGCTGCATGGTGGGCAACCCCAGATTAAAAAAAAGGTAATAAAAGACTACATACCACCCACAATAAAACAAAAAATAAATGAAAAACGGGCACTCCGCAAGCAGTGGCAAATAACTAGATACCCAGGTGATAAAACAAAACTCAATAAATGTACTAAACAACTAGATGAAATGTTAATGGAAACTAAAAACCAAGAAGTTCAAAAATATTTGGAAAACCTAGATTCATCGAAGGCCACTAACTACTCATTGTGGAGGCAACACGAAAGTTAAATAGACTGCAACAATCAATTCCTCCCATTAGAATCGGAAATAACCAGTAGGCAAGAAACGATATGGAGAAAGCTAATGCATTTGGGGCTCATCTGGCCAACACTTTTCAACCATTCCCAGCCATGGCAACAGAAGAAGAAGGTAAAATACAAGAATTTCTAACATGCCCATTCCAAATGGATTTCCCTATACAAAAATTTAAATTAAAGGAGGTGAAAAGAATAATTCTAAAAGCTGTAAATCCTACAAAGGCCCCTGGGTATGATCTAATTACAGGAAAGGTGTTGCAAGAAGCAAGCAAAAAGTGTCTAGTAGCTATCACTCAAATTTTTAACGCCATTATTAGATTAAATCACTTTCCAGACCAATGGAAAGTTGCTCAAATTGTGATGATATCCAAGCCGGGAAAAAAGTTAGATGACGTAAAATCTTACAGACCAATTAGTTTGCTTCCTGTGCTCTCTAAAGTTTTTGAAAAATTGCTGCTAGAGCATTTAAAACCTATAATTGAAAACCGTAAGCTAATACCTAATCATCAATTTGGATTTCGCCACTCTCATGGAACTATTGAGCAGGTGCACAGAGTAGTTAGGAAAATAAACGAAGATTTCGATGCTAGGAGATACTGCTTGGCGGCGTTTCTGGATGTTAGTCAAGCGTTTGATAAGGTGTGGCATGATGGGCTACTGTACAAGCTAAAAAAAAATCTTCCATTACTTCCTAATTATTAAATCTTACATATCCAATCGACATTTTCTGGTAAAACACCAAAATGAATACACCGACCTCTATCCCATTACCTCTGGAGTGCCCCAAGGAAGTGTATTAGGTCCCGTACTATACCTTTTGTTCACGTCGGATCTTCCACAGACCGGGCCAATTACCATTGCGACCTTTGCTGATGACACTGCCATTCTCGCATCGCATACTGATCCAACAACAGCATCAAAAAATCTCCAAGTAGGTCTAAATGGCATACAAAAGTGGCTTAAACAGTGGCGA
Source organism: Lycocerus yunnanus (assembly GCA_036346125.1). Lineage (NCBI taxonomy): Eukaryota > Metazoa > Arthropoda > Insecta > Coleoptera > Cantharidae > Lycocerus > Lycocerus yunnanus. The sequence goes on along the minus strand of JARFIX010000172.1, from coordinate 5,327 downwards.
ATTAAAGTCAACGAATCGAAGTCTGTCCATGTAACATTCACAATGAATAGAAGTACTTGCCCACCGGTTCAACTCAACAATTGTCAGTTACCACAGGCAGAGGATGCCAAGTACCTTGGTATGCATCTTGACAGAAAACTAACCTGGCGTAAACATATTTTCACCAAACGAAAACAACTTGGACTGAAACTCAGTGGGATGTATTGGATTATTGGCAGAAGGTCTCAACTCTCCCATGAAAATAAGATCCTTATTTATAAGGCAATAATTAAACCGGTTTGGACCTATGGCATCCAACTTTGGGGAACAGCTGCCAATTCCAACATTGAAATTCTGCAAAGGTTTCAAAATAAAGTGTTACGAATAATCGTCGATGCACCATGGTACATGCCAAACAGCGTCATCCAGAATGACTTCCCAATGCCCTCCATCAGAGAAGAAATCACAAGATTTAGTGAAAACTACCGCGAGAGACTCAAAGTGCACCCTAATGTGACGGCCAAACAATTATTAACGCCAAGTGACGAAACGCGTCGACTCAAAAGGTTCAAGCCAGCGGATTTAACCAACAGATTTGACTAAATAATCTATAACACATACACATGGAGACAGTAAAGTTAATTCTAACACTATTATTATTATTTGATTATTATTTGAGTCATAACAATTTTAATGTAAACAATGCAGAGCGTTCACTGGAACATCCTGCGCATGCTATTTTATTTTAATTTATTTAATTTTGTTCACTAATAAGCTTATTATCTGTAGATAGATTGCTGAATAAATTTGAGTTAATAAAAAAAAAAAAAATATTATTATAGAAAGAGGATAATTTTTAAATGTAACAATTTTCAATATTATAAATACATAATATATAATGAAACCTCATATATAAGGTGTACAAAAAGCTATAAAAAAAAGTAAAATTAAAAATTAACTTTTTATGGCGTAACGACAGGAACGATTTATGGTCGCGGCTAAAAATATTATCATTTTTTAAATTTTATTAATTGTGCGTTTTGACATAAAAGGGTTATTAATCTAATTAAAGTATGTATTGTCAAAACGTATTATCATCTTGTTCAAAAAAGTTTTCTCTTTCCAACGGAAAATCTATAGGGAGAGGGTTGCCTTAATCAACCAATTGGCTGTAACTTAGAATAATTTGAGACGCTAAATAAAGCATCTCATTGGTTGGATAGTGTAATTCTTCTCTTTCCTCTTTCCAATAAAAAGAAATCATCGCAATATCTATAACCAATTTTGCGTTGTAAATGACGTTCTAAAACAATGCTTGAATCGCACCCTTAAGACCATTTTCGATCCAAAATCCCGAATGGTGGGGTTTGGTGCCCCAACTAATTTTTTAAATAATTCTAAAAAAAGTACAAATAAAAATAAAGGATGCACAATCATGCACCTACGATTTAAACTTTTTTGAACTACAAATTCGAAATGGGGTGGGGAGCTGGGTACATGCACCATTTTTTTATTGTGACACAAACTCCCAGTACATACATAGAATAATAATTATTTTTGTAATTACAAGTGGTGAGATAGACTAAATTTTTTTTAATTTAATGTTTAGATTGTGGAATTTAATCCTGCCGAATAAAATTTCAAGAAATTTTAATTTTTGAAAACAAGTAGGCTGGGACAGAAGTGACAACTATTTTCTTTTTAGGTAAACTATCCTTTTTCTGGTTGATACGGCAAAATGTAGCTAAGTTGTTCAAAATGATAATTTATGGCTCTATACAATAATATTTTAGAATGATCTTCTTGTTTCGTTCAATGTTCTACAAATAAAATTAAAAAAAAACACAAGTTGTTTTGAAAATTTTATTATCACGTGCTGGAGCCGTCTCTGTAAAACCGAGATATGCGTGTGATTTTTATTTCAATCTAATGAATTAATTACGACTAAACAATAAACTATCAAAACTTTTCATTGAACTACCAAACCTTCACACCATGATTTTCGAAGAAATGAGTAAAACACAAATTAAAAATTAACTAATAAGGCTTAAGTTCAATTTAATTGATTTATTACTATTATTAAATTAGCAACTATCAAAAGCTTTGATTAGTAAAATAATGACCGCTCAGGGACTATTCTACGTTTAAGGTAAAAAAGTAAAAAAGACGGACTTGGTGTGTTCCACCACGTAATCTATCATTTTTTCGAGATCCTCCGTATTTATTTGTTTTGATTTTCTTTTAACTTGGGTTGTGATCTTGATTATTTTTTTTGCTTTGTTCCATGGGTGGAGGGGTGCCCGCTTCAACGTTTACCTGAGGGGTTAGAAGAGTAGCAGGGCTCCGATCCTTGCTACCCGCAGTTATGCCATTTAATTTAAGCATTGGCAAGCTGATGTCATCAGTGCAAAACTCTAATCAGTTACTACTTTACTACAGTTCAACAATTTTTAAACTAGAGCGTTAATTTGGTTTTTACTGTATAAATAAACTAATAGGGCCCCAGTAGGGTGTTGAATATATTTATCATCCAAATCTTCTGCAGAAAGACTTATAAAGGAGATCTACATGTGACTCATTGTGAAGATCATTTTTACATTTTGCTTCTGATCTAGCTTTCTGGTAAACCGATAAAGATCTTACATTCTGTCAATTTCCTTCTTGAAAAAGACTCGGGTCCAGATTTTTTATATCTTTGTTACGAGCAGTAATTGGTAGTTCAAATTCCAGCTGAAGTTTAGCTTTGCCTCGCATGTAACCCCCGAGCTGATATGAATGTGTTTTTGTTCTTCTCCTTAAGCCTGATGGATTCTACTAACTCTAGTGTCTTCCACCTCACCAAGAGTTACATATTTAATATTTGGATGCTGTTTACCTTTGTAAGATGGTCACAATATAAAGCTGTAATGAACAAAAAAATGCAAATGAGAACAAATAACTTTCTGAATCTTTTGAATTTACTGTTACACTTCAGAAGCTTAAGCCAAAATCGGCCAATCCCCTCTTCGTTTGCTGCCCATTACCACAGCTTTATTTAAATCGACAGGTTTGGTATTTTGTTTAATTGGTGACCCTGCCGAAAGATTGATTTCCTTCTGCTTTATTCGTTTTTAGCAGAATGTCAAACACATGTCATGATTACTAAAGGTTAAATATATATCACATGGGTGTCCACGTGTTGTTATTGGCTATAGCTTGACTCGGAATGGTTGCAATGTGTCGTGACTAATCAGGAATAAATAAATAGCGGAAAGGGCTATTAAAATTGATTATTAATTTATCAAAATGTTTTAACCCACCTGGAATGCTGAAATTTGGCATGGATTTTGTTGGATATAAATTTATTTAAAAAAATTAAAATTAAAAAAAAACAGGTTTTTATTGCCAACTATTGCTGAAAGCTCTTTAATTTAACTGTTAATTTTACATTTAAATCTATTGTAATGTTGAGCTTTGCTGAAATATTATACCCCCACGTTGGTGAAGCCAAATTGTAATGTATGAAATTTTTTTTATGAATAATTAATTATTAAATAAATTATGTTTTAATAATGTTTTGAATCGAGCCTTTATTAATTTATATTGAATCGAGCCTTTATTATTATCAAATTTATTTATGTGTGTTGAACCGTACTTACCTTATGGCTATGAATCATTCCATTAAACTCGTATCCTCGATGGTACTCCTGCTTGTTGTGAAATTTTATGTTTAAATCGTTAATTATAAAAAGGAAAGACATCTGTTGGTATCTTTTGGTTCTATTAAGCAGGTCAAACTTACAATGATCTTCGTCACTTAACAGTAAGGTGTAGTGTTGAATGGTGTAATTATTTAAAACTAAATTGTCAAGTGCGTGAATGAACTAAAATTACTTAAAACTAATTATAATAAACAACGGTGCAATACATAATTGTTCAAATATTATACCAATTAACTTGTGCAATATCAGCTGTTGAATGCGTAGGTCATCGACTCGACTTCGCGTACAGTGGTACCAAAAACGTGAGCTCGTTGTAATTCTTCTTTGACATTTCACAGGTAAATACGAAAAATTTTCTTTATTTGCTTTTTCTTTTTTCGATGCACTTTCTTCAATACACTTTTATTTATTTAGATTATCCATAGCGTCACTAGTAATTGTCCAATGCATGGCCAAATATTGTTTTTATTGGTTAACTTTCATATTTTTAATTTTTTTAGGAGCAAACTTTTTTACGTCTTTACTGGACGAGTGAAAAAGGTCTACTGAACGTATTTTTCGCATCGAGAGGCACATAAACTTGGAAAATTCATTTGTTTATTTCCGGTTTTTCCACAAATGCTCGAATCCTATTGGCTGGGTGATCTTATCAAACGGATGTCTATGAAACTTTCACGAAAATTAAAGACTTCAAAGCCGTTTCCTACAAAATTGTTAGAAAAATTCTAACTGCAACGGTTTCTTCATAATCGAACGTCAAAGTACGAATTCTTTCTTTGCATCCCACGTTAATTTTCACACACTTTGTCTATCCTAACCACTTGCATAACACTTAGTTTTTAATTCCCCTTCCTTCAACACTTATCCCACTTAAATCCTTATCCTATTAACAATTTTATTACTAAATCTAAATTTTTGACATATTTGCAGGTTACAATTTCACATTTTTTCAATGTAGAAGATTCAATTTTACATCTACCATCCTCACTTGGATAGCAAATCGTTCTACAAATTACTGCGGTTCTTTTGGTATATAACTTGACCCAATTACAATTTTTTATATTACATAAATCTTTCTTTTTAGGTTTCCGTAGGATGAATTTACTTTTGCTCATATTGGCATTATTTGAATCTTTTAGCTTTTGGATTCATGTGCAAAATACCAAGAAATGTGTACGCTACTATTCAATATGCAAAACGATTCCAACTTTAATTTGTGATACCCGTAGGATGAAATTTAACTTTTAGAATGCTAACTGCTCCCGACAGCTTATAAAATGAAATTTTGTATTCAAAATGGCTCTAATGGCATTCCATGAACCTATTATAACTGCTACATGACAAATATTATCAAACCGTTACATAAATTTTTCATCCGAGGATACAATTTTATCCACCGAGGTTACTGGTTTTCCTTCGAAGATGCAATTTCATTCTCCGAAGTTAGCGTAATGGCCAACTCACATACCACAGTGCAAATACAGTTCACCACGCAGCATTTTACCTCTTGACTACAACATTTGGATCTTTTTATCTTTTTTTTAGGCTTTCGATGTACCCCGTTTTGTCATGAAGTGACCAAATTTGGAAGCCATGCAATCGTAACATTGCACTATATTCTCTAAACCTAAAAAACTACCTTTTTAA
>JARFIX010000170.1:20568-108095 GCA_036346125.1 Lycocerus yunnanus | reverse complement strand
AAGTTACAAATAAATGCAAGATCAAAATCCAAACTTACAAATTAAGAAATTTTCGAAACAGTAACGAAAATTTAAAATCTTTTCCATCTCGGACATTGATGTTTTAACATCTTCAAGAAGCTCCACCAATAATGGTATTAAAATCGAACCAATGGAACTTTCAAATTTGGACCTAAGTTAATTCAAACACATTCAAAGTGAACTCAGTGATCAAAAAGGCCTGTTAAATACAAGTTTTATAAAGGTATAGAATACCGTGTTTTGTTTGTATCTAAATTCCGTCACTATTTAAGCGGATATCGGGATCTACTTTACTTTGTAATTTTGGATTTTTTTCTAATTCCACTTCAAATTCAAAATCGCTTGGAAAAAGTATACTTGCATGGGGATACATAAGATCGTATACTATTTTTATCGTATTTTGTCCGCGCCAGTAATGAGGGCTACCTCGGCACGAGTTCTCTTTTGTAAAGTTGCTTGTGACGCCATGTAAATCGAAGCGGCAACTACAGAAATTGGAGAACGTGCTCCAATGACAAACGGCAATTTGTCGGTCGTTACACGGGCAATGTGAGTAGCAGTTTCTTGCACTTTCATCGGCAGATTAAGTTTTGAACAAAAACGTCCCATATATTCGTCAGTTGAATTAGTCGGTGGTGGCAAACCAAGGCCCATTCTTACCAACGCTACGCATCTACCAAGAACTGTATTGTCGACATTTGTCAATCTACTGGCCTCTTTATAAGTTCGAGGAACACCTTCATCACAGAGAGCTATATAAAAACAAGCCGCTGGAAAATGTGGGAGTTTAGTTCTTGAAAATTTTTCCTTAGAGTTGTGTATCCTTGAGTACAGTTCTAGTGCTCTTATTTCTATGTTTTCGGTGGAATTTAAGTCATTAGCATAACGCTTGATTTTTTGTTTGGCATCTTGTAATAAGCGATCGGACTTACTCGTGGCCTTTTATTTTTATATTTACCAGCACCTTTTTTGGGTTTTCCCTTCTGCAATTTTCGGTTCATCACACAATTCATTTTTTACTGCACTAACATGCGATAGGATTCCACCACTGTCAAAATTACACACTTTAAGAACTACTCCGCATTCAGTACAAACCACATCTCCGGTAATTAAATCTTCATATATTTCAGCATCGGGATGATCTTCACAACGCATATTCTTTGTTTTGCAATATAAAATTTTCTATACACACCTTTATTTATTATACTCTAGAAATGTATTCCGATTGTCTTATATAGATTTTTATTTTAATTGGTACACAGTTGGTAACAAAAATAATATTATCTGAATTATGTTATGGTGCAATTTCGTCAGCGTACACACCCGCAACAAAACCTAAAATTACCAGCTAACTCGCCGTGAGGCCAGAGTCGGAGGTATGCACCGTAATGAGGGAGTCAAAATCGCAGATGTTTTTTTATAATTATCAAGGGCGCTACTGCTAAAGTCAAAAGCGATGTTTTGGATAATTCGGCTTAGCAGAACCGTACTCCAACCAATGTGTAAAAAACTTACTATTGTTGAAATCGAATACAAGTGAATTTTACAATACGTTCCAATATGAAAGAAAAATAAACCCCACAAAAGCACAATTTAACAAATAAACGTATAAGAAGCCAAGTTTTATAAATGCGCCAATCGGACCAGGTTCTTAAAATTATTTAGCAATTTGAAATGTAGCGCTACGTTAACTGAAAATAACTTACTTAAATTTATAGCAGTATGATAATTAACAATAATTTCTAATGCTTTCTTTGAATTTAAACAACAAATAACTTCTAATGATAATAATTCTTCAAATAAGGCGAGCACTAATGATGAAATCAAAATTCAACCCGGATTCCACGCCACTCGCCGCGCCCGCGACCTCCTTCAACCGATGCCCCACCTCTTACTTAGAGTGGTTAAGGTATCAAATCGCTGAAGAAAAAGAAGGCCCCGGTGCCCGACGGCATAACAAACATGACCATCAGTCAGTTACCAAAACTTGGCGCCGCAGCGGTAACCGCGATCATAAACGGAGCACTGAAACTCGAGCACTTTCCATGTCGTTGGAAAGTGGCCGACGTCATCATGTTCCCTAAACCGAAGCAAAACCTCCACAAACCGTCCTCTTACCGACCCATCAGCCTGCTACCGTCCCTGGGTAAACTTGCCGAAAGGATTATCCAAAGCAGGCTGATCCGCGCGATAAACGAAGGCCAACTTAGTCAAAACGAGCAATTTGGCTTTCGTTCGGGCCACTCGACAACCCAGCAAATAATGCGACTCTTGGAACACATCACGCTGCATTGGAATAAAAACCAAGCAACGGGAGCGGTGTTCCTCGACGTAGCCAAGGCATTCGACAGAGTATGGCACCAGGGCCTACTCTTCAAACTGTACGAGGCAAACATCCAGCCGTCTCTCGTGAGGCATGTCGCGTCCTTCCTCGAAAACAGATCGTTTCGAATTAAACTTGACGGCGTCCGCTCATCACTTCGGCCCCTGGAAGCGGGCGTCCCTCAAGGCGCGATTTTAGCTCCTTTCCTGTACACCCTGTACGTTCGCGATCTACCAACGCCGCCCGCCGCCCCGGCCACACCGACCACTAACCTCGCGCTTTACGCGGACGACACCGCATTCTACACCAGCTCCTTCAGGCCCGACCCGATCATCAACCGCCTACAAACGGCGCTCGACGGACTTGAAGTATGGTGCCGCACCTGGCGCATCGGGGTCAACCCTGCAAAAAGTACGGCAACATACTTCAGCAGACAAACGGACGCACCTTCAGTCTGCGCGAACCCCACAAACGGAGATCGTCCTTAAAATCACTCAGACTCCCACGCAAAACCTCACGATGTTCGGCACCGCGCTTCCTTGGAACGACACCTCCAAATACTTGGGGGTAACCCTCGACAAGGGACTACGGTGGGGCCCCCACATCAAAGACACCGCGGCTAAAGCAAGGGGCGCAATGGCGGCACTGCACCCACTGCTCAATGCCAATAGCAAACTCTCCATCCCGAACCGACTCATCCTATACAAAACCATCATCCGACCCATCCTAACTTACGCAGCCCCGTCTGGGGCTACGCAGCCAAATCCACGTAACCCACATTACCTCCACCAGCAACATCGCCCTACGACGCGCCATGAAAGCCCCATGGTTCGTCACAAACAAGAGGCTACAGGCGGACTCCGGCGTGGAGCCCATCGCAGAGTTTATCCGTCACCTGACGGAAAAATTTTACAAGCTTCTGGACACCCGAAAACCCATTAATCCAAGAGCTGGGTAACTACCAACTCGAGGACTTTTTGCGGTATAAGAGACCCAGAAGCATCTTGCAGCAAACCACATAGTTCTTCAAACTACGCAGCGACAGTAACAACCCCATCTCCGCAAGCCCTCACCTTCAAAGGGCGAGATGGGACTTCAAATTCAGCCAAGACTCTCGAAGCTATTTTTCTTCCCGAAGGGATTCTGCAGGAGGGCCGCGACGCCTCGCGATCCCCCTGCAAAATCAGAAAACCCGCAACCCACACACAGAGGTATTCACCTCGGCGCGACCCGCAGCAACGCGAAATTTTTCTTTTTGTTTCAGAACCAAGACATCAGGCAAACATGCCAGCCAGACGAAGGAGGTGTGGGGCGATGCCCCGGTACTCCACAGTGCCAAGAAGACAAGTCAAGACAAGTCAAGTGAAATCAAAAATGTACTTACATAAATGATGATTCTTAGTTCGGCGGATTTTGATTATAGCGTGGCAGCAAATAAATGTTGATCTTCAAGGTGTTAATAATGCTCAAAATCTGTGATGGTAAACACTTAGCACTACCACTAACGAAATTAAAGATGGTAACAAACTTAATTTAATTAAACATACGAAAAGCACGATGTGACTGGAGATGGAAAGTCGCAGTTCACTGCAGAAAATGGGCAGGCAGGCTGAAGGAAGATGTGCTTTTAATTTTCCTGGACTAACCAGAAACTTTGTAACGTTCCCAACGTAGAATACCAAGCCGGTACGCGATTTATAGGAATGTGAGTGATCCCTTTATTAAGGTAACTTATTAAAAACCAACTATCAACAAAACTCCCACGCGTAGCACAGTGCATCAAACGACCAAGCCAGTTACTTCCAAACTTCACAAATTATTCCAACCCACTTCCAATAATCGTATACCATAAAACGGTTATTTTGGCTAACGGGTATAATGGATATATATAATATATAATTACGTATAAAATACGGATATAATATATAATAATTAACAAATTTTTTACTGCATTCTTGTTTTAAATGAGCTATAATTAGGAATTTAATATTCCACTAAAACAAACAAATATCTTAAAATTAGAAATCGTCTCTGTAAATTATTTACGTATAATAAACATTTATTAAAACGCTATTCAACTATTTTAAGCAAGAAAGAAACTACTTTGTCCAAAATTGCAATTGTTTTGTTTTGTTAAATAATTCCACTGTTTTCTTCAATAATTAAAGTTTTTTTTGGATAATTTGATTGCTTTTAGTTTAATAATTAAATAGCTTTCAATACAACAACTGAATCGTTCGTAATTCAACAATTTAGCTGTTCGTCCAATAATTCATCTGTTTTGTTCAAATAATTGAGCTAGTTGTTCCAACAACTTAATTTTCTTAGTTTAAAGTTGAGTTATTTTTGATTCAATAGTTTAATTATCTTTTATGAAACAGTTCTTTCTGCGTGAGTCAACAATAAAACTGCTTCTTTAACTATTCAATATCAATTTCAATAATTGGACTGTTTTTTTCAACAATTCAACTATTTTAAGTAAGAAAGTCACTACTTTGTCCAAAAATTGCATTTGCTTTGCTAAATAATTCAACTGTTTTGTTCAATAATTAAATTTTTGTATGTTTGATAATTTAATTGGTTTTAGTTTAATAATTAAATAGCTATCAATACAACTCAATCAATCTCAATTCAACAATCCAACTGTTTTGTTCAATAATTCAGCTGTTTTGTTCAATAATTCAGATGTTTGGCTTAAATAATTTAACTATTTAATTGTTCCAACAATTCAATTTTTTTTAGTTTAAGTTAAATTGTATTTTGTTCAATAATTTAATTATCCTTGATTTAATAATTCTATCCCTTGTAATTCAACAACGCATCTGCTTCTTTAATAATTGAGTAGGATCTTTAATAATTTGGCTGTTTTTTTATCAATTCATCCATTTTAAGCAAGAAAGAAACTAGCGTATCAAAAAATGCAATCGTTTTGTTAATTAATTAAAAAAAAATTTGTGTTAATAATTTGATTGGTTTTAGTTCAATAATTCAATAGCTTTTGATACAATTACTCAATCATTCTTAATTCAACAATCCAACGTTTTGTTCAATAATTCAAATGTTTTGTTCATTAATTTAGCTGTTTGGTTCAAATAATTCTACTGGTTGTTACAACAATTAAATTTTTTTTTAGTTTAAAGTTGAATTGTTTTTGATTCAATAATTTAATTATCTTTAATGCAATACTTCCATTCTTCGGAATTCAACAATGCAACTGCTTTATTAAGTTCAATTAAGTTCACTGAATTATTGAACAAAACAGGTGAATTATTAAACAAAACCGTTGAATTATTTAACAAAACAGTTGCATTTTAGAAAACAAAGTAGACTTTCTTGCTTGAAATAGTTGCGTTGTTGAAAAAATAACCAAATTATTGAAAATCCTATTAAATTGTTAAAGAAACAGTTCCATTGTTGAATCAAAAAAAATGAAATTGTTGAATAATCACTGGTTTTCCATTCCTGTTGGAATATAACCATTTCTATTTGGAAGTTCTCACAATCTGTTTAACGAGGTGCATTACTCTTCTGTTTTACTCTAGCCAACAGGCGCGTATAGAATTCGAACCTGCGACTACTTATTCGTAGTCACTTTCAACACGCCACTCTGGTGGTTTGTTGAATAAAGGATTATTAAATTATTGAACCAAAAACAATTATTCAACTGAAACTAAAAAAATTTAATTGTTGGATAAACCAATAAAATCACTTAAGCCAAACAGCTGAATTATTGAACTAAACAGTTAGATTGTAGAATTAAGAATGATTGAGTTGTTTCATCAAAAGCTATTGAACTATTGAACTAAAACAAATCAAAATACCAAAGCAAAAAGAAAATTTTAATTATTAAAATAAATAGTTGAATTATTTAACAAAACAGTTGCATTTTTGGACAAGGTCGTAGCTTTCTTGCTTAAAATAATTGAATAGTTGAAAAAACAGCCGAATTATCAAAAATCGTATTGAAGTATTAAAGAAGCAGTTGCATTGTTGAATCAAGAAGAATGGAATTGTTAAATCAAGAATAATTAAATTATTGAATTTAAAACAATAAATTATTCAACTCAAACTAAAAAATTTAATTGTTGGAACAACCAGTAGAATTATTTAAGCCAAACAACTCAATTATTGAACAAAACTGTTGGATAGTTGAATTAAGAATGTTTGAGTTGTTGTATCGAAGGCTATTGAATTATTGAACTAAAAGCAATCAAATTATCAAACCAAAAAAAAGTTTGACTTATTGGACAAAACAGTTGAATTATTTAACAAAACAGTTACATTTTGAACAAAATAGTGGCTTTCTTGCTTAAAATAGTTGAATTGTTCAAAAATAGCCGAATTATTGTAAATCTATTGAATTGTTAAAAAGCAGTTGCATTGTTGAATCAAGAAGAATGGAATTGTTGAATCAAGGATAATTAAATTATTAAAACAAAACAATAAATTATTCAACTGAAACTAAAAAAAATTAATTGTTGAAATAACCAGTAAATTATTTAAGCCAAACAGCTGAATTATTGATCAAAACAGCTGAACTATTGATCAAAATAGCTGAATTATTGCAGAAAACAGTTGGATTGTTGAATTAAGAATGATTGAGTTGCTTATCAAAAGCTATTGAACTATTGAACTAAATCCAATTAAATTATCAAACCAAAAATATTTAAATTGTAGAATATAAACAAGTTGAATTATTGAATAAAACAGTAAATTGATGCATTAAACGTTTCAATTTTAACAATTTCAATTCTAACACCTCAAGGAATTCTTAGCGCTTGGTAAAACTAAATTTGACATAAAAGTTTCTTATCTCAAAGTTAGGGAACTTCTAACGTTAGGAATTGGTTGATGAAAACGGGCATAAGTAAACAAAAAATTATTCAAAAAAATGTTATATAATTTCAAAAAACACAAGATTACCTTTTTCACCGTCCATGGGTTTTGAACCTAATGAAATAATAGGTTTGCTCATGCCTTTTCAAAATTCATCAACAAAATCCAAGAACTAAAAATCGTGACTCGTAGCAAATAAGATAATATTTGCATAATTATTATTATTTTGGGCTTCCGTTTGCAAGGATACAACTTACGTCATTTACCCGTTCCCCAAGAGGATAGTCGAGGATTTATACTTCAAAGATGTTGCTAGCCCTTGTGAGAGGACCACCGTCTCTACGTACCTTCGGTCATACAAAGTGAGCCTCTACCCGAATACGAACCGGGGTGCCTTACGTTAGCAGTTGATCACACTAACAACCAGGCCAATGACCGTTTTTTTCCATTGCCTTACCCACAGTCGACAGATTGATATCGGACATTTGATCACAGCAGTGTATCCAACGCGACCAAGATTTGAACCGTGGCCTCCCGTTTTCTAGTCGACCAGTGCATACTTTACGCTATATTGCAGGTGCTTTTTATTTAATTTAATAATTAATATTCTTGTCTTAAATTATCACATCAACATCAGAGTTCACGCCAAAGTTTTCAAAATAAATTCTCTGACTTGTTCGGGGTTTTCCTGAATAATATCAATCATTTACTTTCGCTGAATTTTTATGACTAAGATTAAACCATTAAAGAAAAGAGTTAAATTATTTAACAAAGCGCATTTCTGGACTACGTAGTAGCTCTTTTGTTTAAAACAGTTAACCTGTTGAATCACGAGAAATAAAATTGTTGAATCAAGAATAATTAAATTATTGATTCAAAAACAATTGAATTATGAAACAAAAAATAATTCAACTTGAAACTAAAACAATTGAATTGTTGGAACAATCAGTTGGATTATTTGAACGGAACAGTTGAATTTGTTCAACAAAACTGCTTAATTTATTAAACAAAATAACTGATTTATTTAAAAAACAATTACATTTTTTATGTTTTGTTAATAGCTTTTTTGCTTAAAACAGTTGAACTGTTGAATTAAGAATATTTAAATTATTGATTCAAAAACCATTGAATTATGAAACAAAATATAATTCAACATGAAACTAAAAACATTGAATTTCTGGAACAATCAGTTGGATTATTTGAACCGAACAGTTGAATTTGTTCAACAAGATTGCTTAATTTATTAAACAAAGTAACCGAATTATTTAAGAAAACAGATACATTTTTTATGTTTTGTTAATAGTTTCTTTGCTTAAAACAGTTGAACTGTTGAATTGAGGATAATTAAATTATTGATCCAAAAACAATTGAATTATGAAACAAAAAATAATTCAACTTGAAACTAAAACAATTGAATTGTTGGAACAATCAGTTGGATTATTTGAACCGAACAGTTGAATTTGTTCAACAAAACTGCTTAATTTATTAAACAAAGTAACCGAATTATTTAAAAAAAACAGTTACATTTTTTATGTTTTGTTAATAGCTTCTTTGCTTAAAACAGTTGAACTGTTGAATTGAGGATAATTGAGTTGTTGAACTAGAAACAATTGAATTCCTAAACTAAAACCAATTAAATTCTCAAACCAAAAATATTTAAATTGTTGAATAAACAAGTTGAATAATTGAATAAAACAATGAAATTGTTGTACCAAACAGTTGAATTTTTGGACTAAATAATTGAATTATTTAACAAAACAGTTTCTGGGATTATGCTACATTTGTTGAATAAAAAACGATTAAATTATTAAACAAGTTTCCCACCAAATTTTTTAAAGCAAATTCTCTAACTTGAAGGTTTTCTATGATTCCAGAAATGATTTCCACAAAAAAATTCAACTAAGTTAACAATTAATTTTAATGAATTCTTAAATAAACAACGCTAAATAAATTTAAAGAGAAGAAGAGCCCATTTCAGTTGGAATTATACAAAATAAACAATTTTTATTTTTAATTACATTTCACAAGTTTATAGCGAGATTTGTAATTTGGAGTCTTAAAATAAGAACAATGTTTTAATAAATGTTTATTACATTATGTAAATAATTTACAGGGACGATTTCTAATTTTAAAATATTTGATCTAGTGCTATTTTATTTGCTTTATGCTCGATTTTTTCACTCATAGTTATCTTCAAGTTAGTTAACTTCAAGTTAAATTGACGAAATAACCAATCAGATGATTTATTTATTTGTGTTGTTGTCGTCTGATTGGTTACTTCGTCAATTTAACTTAAAGTTAGCTAACTTGGAGATAACTATGAGTGAAGAAATCTGGTATTAGTGGAATATTAAATTCTGAATAATCGCTCATTTGAAACAAGAATACAGTAAAAATTTGTAGGAGGCGCTTCCGATGTGAAGTAAGATCCATACAGAAAAACGTCAAAAAAGTAAGGCGAACGTCCACTTCAAAATTTTACTAATGATATTTTAAGAACAAAAATGAATGATTGTCAACAAAATTGATGACTTTGAAATTTTCCAGTACAATTTTCACTACAGCCTTATTTTAATTAGACTACAGTAATAATTTTGTTTATATACAGGATGTTTCATAAATGTTAACAATAATTTTGATTTAGATGTGGAAAACTTATTCAATTACTAAACAACAACAGAAGATCTGTAGATCCCTTGTCGTGTAGTGATGTATACCAAATATTTTGCAATAACTGCCCAAAAACATACATAGGAGAAACCGGCAGAGAAATAAATACCAGAATCAACGAACACCTCAGCAAAAATTCAAAAAACCAATTTTGGTGTACATCTGCGGCAAGAAAATCACCATGCAAATAAAGAAAACACCAAGATACTCCACAAGAAAGACAAAAGTTTTAAACTTACACTATTGGAGGCCTTTGAAATACAAAAATTGCAAATGCAGGATAGGGATCACAATCTTTTGAATGACCAGTTGATGTTGGGATTTGTGTCTTTATATAATTCTTTGCTATAAAAATGTTTGGGACCGCATAAATATCGAATGTATGGTTTATAAGTTAGATAAATCTAAAATGTGGCTTCAATGCTGTTATATTTTCAAGTAAATTTTGTTCTGATTTTTGGTTAGTTGTATTAACTAACTTATTGTATCTATCATTTCGAGCATCTTAATATGATAGTGACGTGTGATAAATGATTTTACGTATTTATGTTTTTAATTGTATCTTAAGTATTTGACGCGTAAGTTGTTTTAATATGATCTGTATCTTGTTGTTAAATTATTTGTATATTTTTTAATTATAGATTGTCCTGAAGATGGCATAAAGCCGAAACCGGTTGACAAATTAGAATTTGTAGTTTTTGTAAGGATATACCTCTAATCCAAACCCTTAATATAGAAATACCTTACATTGAGTATACAACTATCATTTCAATATTATTTTTGTTGCCAACTGTTTATCAATTGATAAAACTATCTATATAAACAATCAAAACACATTTCTTAGGTATAATAAATAACTATAATAATAAATATAATTTTATCTGTTTACATAAAAATTTTATATTGCAAAACAAAGGAGATGCATTGTGAAAATCATCCCGATGCTGAATTATATGAAGATTTAATTAGCGGAGACGTAATTTGCACTGAATGCGGAGTAGTTCTTGAAGTACGCAATTTTGATACTGGTGGGGACCTATCACGAGTTGGTGCAGCAGAAAATAATTTGTGTGATGAACCGATAATCGCAGAAGAAACCGAGGGACGTGGTAGTAAATATAAGAATAAAAAGACCACGAGTAAGTCCGATCGCTTATTACAAGATGCCGAGCAGAAAATTAAACGTTATGTCAATGACATAAATTGTACCAAAAGTATAGAAAAAAAGAGCATTAGCACTTTACGCAAGGATACAAAAGTCAGGGAAAAAATTTCCAAGATCTAAGCTCGAATATTTTCCAGCTGCGTGTTTTCATATAGCTCTCTGTGAAGAAGGTGTTCCTCGAACTTATAAAGAGACCAGTAGCTTGACACATGTCGACAAAACAGTTCTTTCTAGATGCGTAATGTCGATAAAAATCAGCCTTAATATGCCACCACCCACTGTTTCAACTGACGAATATATGGGACGTTTCTGTTCAAGGCTTAAACTTCCGATGAAAGTGCAAAAAACTGCTACTCACATTGCCCGTGTAACGACCGACAAATTGTCGTCGGTCATTGGATCACGCTCTCCAATTTCTATTGTTGCCACTTCAATTTACATGGCGTCACAAACAACTTCACAAAAGAGAACTCGTGCCGAGGTTGCCCTAATTACTGGCGCAGGACAAAATACAATAAAAAAAGTATACGATCTTATGTATCCCCATGCAAGTAAACTTTTTTCAAGCGATTATGAATTTGAAGTACAATTAGAAAAAAAACCAAAATTACAAACTGTAATAGGTCCCGATTTCAACGGAAATAGTGATTAAATTTAAATGCGAACAAACATGGTATTCAATGGGCTAATACCGTGACACACTTCCAAGTTAAGCAGAATTTTCAGTGTATTAAATTTGTCGAATTATGTAATTTGCATAAATTAAAATATAATGTACATTTTTTGTAATAAAGATTAAATCTTTTCTTCATTTCAATTAAATTTTCATATTATTGTAAACACGTGTTTTTTCTGCAAGTTAAGATTGATGCCGTATTCCCAAAGATTTCCGAAAACTTCGTGTTCGGTATTAGAACTGCAAAACTGAATAAATTCCAAAACTGCCTTCACGGCTACAATTTGATGAGAGTCTCGCGATTTCATAGTCAGGCTTGCATAACGCTGTTATTTAGTGTAGAATTTTAATTCTTTTTGAGACTGTCCAATGGTTCACGGTTAAAACATATTTTCTATTTTATTTCCTATTCAAAATTTGTGTGGAAATTTGGTATCAACTGACAGAGCTTTTTTGAGTTCCAATGAGCTTGTATGTTCGTATTTGTGATTTAATTTATGAAATAGTTATGAAGATTTCAAATTCTTTACACCTCCGAGTAAGTTACGCTTTAAAGGCTATAATTTACTTTTTAAACAATTTTGTATTGACAGTTACGAATATCGTCTATATTCTGTCTATGATCTATGATCTGTTTCCAAAAAGCCATATCCAAAGCCAACAAAATCAAGTTTAGTTACAAGTCCGTAAACATTTATTTGTAGTTTATTTAAGGTTTAGGTTGAGTTTGGTTGTGGCTAACATAGCTACGAAGTGCATTTTATTTCAAACAGTTCATTTTATGAACTGTGGGCTTTACCAACGTAGGGTAGTTTATTTTATTTTATCATTTCGAATTTGCCAAAGATTTTATTTTAAATTCTCGTCCAACGTGAGGCAGTTTATTTTTTATTTTATCAATTCAAAATTAAGGTTGCTTCGTTAGGCAATAATACAATTAAACTATGTTTATTTCACTGCAAATTAACATGGACACCAACTTGTTGATTAACGTAAGGTATAAGCTTGACGACAGGATTATATATTTCCATAATGCATTGTATAACTTGTAGTGTATTTTGCATTTATTAGGCCAATCTAACTAAATTAAATTGGTCAGACTTCATTTAATTTTGGTATTTTCAATTTTCTAAACAATGTATTTCAAGAAAAGCTTTATTTTAATGAAATTTAAATATCAGACATTTACAAAAATAGTTTACATCCGAAATTTTAGTATTAAAACAAAACGTATTACGGCAAATGTGTTATATGCAAACAAATAGTTATTTTTAATGTATTTTTATTTAATTTAATAATTAATGTTTTTGTCTAAATAATATCAACACCGAATTCAAATAAAATTTATAAAGCAAATTCATTACAATTGGTTTACAAACACTTAAACTGCTATTATATTATTTAAGCCAAATCGCATTTAAATGTTTGCAAACTGAATCAGGTTTTTGGTTAACATTGATAATTTCTGACTTCAAAACTAGGTATACAAAAATCAAATATGGATCAATTATTATCATATCAAAAATAGTTGAATTGTTAAACAAACCAGTTAAATTGAACAAAATAGTTGAAGTATTTAAAAAACATTTGCAGTTTTGGACAAAGCGGAAGCTTTCTAGCTTAAAGTAGTTAAATTGTTGAGAAAACAGTCGAATTATTGGAAATCCTTATGAATTATTAAAAAAACAGTTGCATTGTTGAATCCCGAAGAATGGAAGTATTGCATTAAAGATAATCAAATTATTGAATCAAAAACAATTCAACTTTAAACTAAAAAAATTTAATTGTTGGAATAACTAGTAGAATTGTTTGAACCAAACAGCTAATTAAATGAACAAAACATTTGAATTATTGAACATAACGTTGGATTGTTGAATTAAGAATGATTGGGTAACTGTATCAAAAGCTATTGAATTATTAAACTAAAACCAATCAAATTATCAACACAAATTTTTTTTTTAATTATTTAACAAAACGGTTGCATTTTTTGACAAGGTAGTTTCTTTCTTGTTTAAAATAAATAAAATGATTAAAAAACAACCAAATTATTAAAAATCGTATTAAATTATTAAAAAAGCAGTTGCGTTGTTGAATTACGAAGGATGGAATTGTTGAACCAAAAATAATTCAATTATTGAACCAAAAACAATTCAACTAAAACTAAAAAAAATTGAATTGTTGGAACAATTACTTGTATTATTTAAGTCAAACATATGAATTATTGGACAAAACAGCTGAATTATTGAATAAAACAGTTCGATTGTTGAATTGAGATTGATTGAGATGTTACATCGAAAGCTATTAAACTATTGAACTAAAACCAATCAAATTATCAAACCAAAACAAAATTTTTAATTATTGAACAAACCAGTTGAATTGTCTGATAAATCAATTGCAGTTTTGGACAAAGTAATTTTTTCTTGCTTAAAATAAATGAATTCATAAAAACAGCTAAACTAATAAAAATCATAATAAATTATTAGCAGTTGCATTATTGAATCAGGACGAATGGAATTGTTGAATAAAAGATAATTAAATTATTGAACCAAAAACAATTCAACTTAAACTAAAAAAATTGAATTGTTGAAACAATCATTTTGATTGTTGCTGAATTATTAAACAAATTAAATTAAAATTATTATTAAACAAAACCGTTGCGTTTTTGGACGAAGTAGTAGCTTTCTTGTTTAAAATTATTAAATTGTTGCAAAAACAGCCAAATTATCAATAATCCTATTGAACCGTTAATGAAGTAGTTCTATTGTTGAATCAAGAAGAATGGAATTGTTAAACAAATGCTAATTATATTATTGAACTAAAAACAATAAATTATTCAACTTAAACAATTTAATTGTTGGAACAACCAGTAGAATTATTTAAGCCAAACAGCTGAATTATTGATCAAAACAGATGAATTTTTGAACAAAACAGCTGAATTGTTGAATTAAAAACGATTGAGTTATTGTATCGTAACCTATTTAATTATTAAACTAAAACCAAATAGTGTTTACAGTAGGTAGCACTTTTAGGAACGACACATCAAATGTCATCGACAAATGATGGTTCTTGGTAACTAGTCCTCACAGGGTACCCAACTCTCACTTATGGCTCCACGTGCCACACCCTGATAGCTGCATTGGTTTGCAGACAAAACTAAGTGAGGGTAACCAGATATGGTGAAAACAAAGCCCTTGACAGCTAGACTGGCGGAGAAAGAAACTTTCGGAACGGTAGACTTGGTGAACAAGGCATCTCAGTTAGGAGAAAATCTAACCCCAGCTCAGGGTACCGAGTAAAGCTCTCAACGGTCAGAAGAGCGGAGGAGGCAACCTCTCATCGGGGATAAATACAATGGGAGGCTGGACGTTAAGCCTTAAGGTGGCAGCCCCATCATACGTCTTACCCTGCGAAATGCTAGTAACATATCCAGGGACATTTAACCTACTAAAATTCTCATATGATTATAGAAAGCCGGACTGATCAAAGGTTGATGACCAATGCTACGAAAAGGAAAAAAGAATTCGGAATAGGAGAAACAATTAAAATAGGTGTATGGAACGTTAGATCAATAAGAAATAAAGAAACCGAACTGGAAAAAGAGCTCAAAGATATGAAAGTGGACATAGCAATTATACCCGAAACCAAGAAAAATTGAGGATCCTGCGAACTGAACGACTATGTACTACTGTACAGTGGCGTCCAAAACGAGAAAAGAGCCAAGGGAATAGCTATATTAATAAAAAAGTTGGAAAGATAGAATCCACAGCTACCACTTCATAAACGAACGCATTCTCAGGGTACGGTACAGGACAGATAGAGGATATATGACGGTGATAGGAGTATATAGCCCAGAAGATGGAAGACTCTCGGACACCCAAGAATTTTATGAAACTCTTCAAGAAGTACTATCCGGAACAAACCCAAATGACTACATTATTGTAGCTGGAGATCTAAATGGGCGTGTCGGAAATACACCAATCGATCACATAATGGGCAAACATGGAGAGATAACAACAAACAGGAATGGAAAGTTACTTATAGACTTCGCTGTATACAATAACTTAAAAATAACAAATACATTTTTCCACACAAAGATATTCACAAATTTACCTGGAGTGAAAGAGGATATAGATCAATCATTGATTATGTTTTGGTAAACAAAAAATTGGCAAACCTTGTACAAGATACAAGAGTATACAGAGGCATAGATGTCGGTTCCGACCATTACGCATTAATATCAAAAATTGCCATACCTACTAGGTGGAGAAAGCCTCGAACAGAAAAACAACTTCGAAAGAAAACTTTTAAAGTCCATCTACTAAAAGATGAAAGCATTAGATTACTCTACCAATATAGAATGCATCAGTATATGGAATCCAAACCTATTAGTAGAAACATCAATCAAGAGTGGAAAGAAATAAAAGAGATCATAATACAAACAGCAAATGAAGCAATAGGAACTAGACAAAACGACTTGTTCATAATGGGCTGAAAATTTGGAACGACGAAATTGCGACACTTGTAGAAAACAAAAGAGAGCTTATCTACGTTACCTTGATTTAAAAAACTGATGAGACCAAAACAGAATATAGACACAGAAGTGCACTAGTACGACAAGAGGTTAGAAGAATCAAAGAGAAAGCTGGAATAAATATATAAGCGACATTGAGAACGACGTCCATGGAAGACAGGAAAAGGCGTACAAAATTTTAAATCATCTAAACAAAAGTGAGAGAGATACGCTACAATTAAATCCCATTAAGAACGATGAATGGCTTTCATACTATAAAAGCCTATGGTCTCATGAAGACAAACAAGAAACATCCGTTCTGATAGATATTGATGAACACGTAGACCCAATTACAATGGACGAGTTTTTAATAGCACTCCATCACGGAAAAAACAAGAAATCGCCGGGTGTGGACGAAATCAACTTGGAACTAATTAAACATGCTTCAGCCTCTACACACAGCCTTCTGGACTTCATAAATGTCTGTTGGAAGTTTGGACATATCCCGAAGAGTGGGGGACAGCAAAAATAGTGCCCATCTATAAGAAAGGAGATCGTAACGATTGCAATAATTACCGAGGAATTAGTCTATTAAACACCAGCTATAAGATCTATGCTACCATCTTGACTCGTCGGCTTAATGTAATAACAGAAAATATAATACAAGAAAATCAGTGTGGTTTTAGGAAAGGAAGATCTTGCTCGGACTGTATATTTACTATGACGCAACTCATCGAAAAGCGAAGAGAATTTCAACTCCCCACATATCTGGCTTTTATTGATTACAAAAAAGCCTTTGATAAAGTACATAGAGGAAAGCTTTGGGAAATCATGTCAAGAAGAGGCATCCCAGACAACTTATCAGAGCTACACAAAGCCTTTACGTCAATAACAAAATAACAGTCGAAACCAAAACCAACTTAATAGAAAATCCAACCGAAAATATAAACTGTGGAGGAGACAAGGTCCCATTATCACCGCTACTTTTAATCTTTACATAGACGACGCCATAAGAAAATGGCAACTAAATCTGAAACATCACTTCACAATTAACAACCTCAATGCCGACACGCTATTATTTGCGGACGATCAGACAGTTATTGCAGACTCTGAAGATAATCTCCAAGAAGCACACACTATATTTAATAACTAAATCATACAACCTTGAAATTTCAGTTGAAAAAACTAAGGTAATAGCTTTCAAAGGAATCGATCCAATTAGAGCCAAAATTGTCATCAACAACAAAACTATTGAACAAGTCAACCATTTTAGGTACTTGGGCTACGATATCTCCTACAACAAACAAAATGACAACGTGATTAAAATGGGAAGATATAATCATATGTGCGGAACAATTAAGAGGTATCTCAAAGACACAAGCAAAGAAACAAAATTAAAGTTTTATAAAGTGATGGCTGTACCTGTCCTGCTTTATGGAAGCGAAAATTGGGTTCTAACTAAAGAAGACACCAGAAGAATCGAAGCGGCAGAAATGAGATTTCGAGGACTGCTACACATTTTAGACCGAAAGAGAAGTGAAGATATACGGCATGAATTGGGAATCTTCCCAATTACTGAAAAATAGTCACATACAGGAACAATTGGAAGCAACACCTTATTAGAATGGATAACAGCCGTATACCAAAACAAATCCTGGAATACCAACCGACAGGAAAGAGATCAGTGGCGGCCGCGAAAGAGATGGAGCGACCAATTCTAAAAAGATAACAAAGATATCATATGAGAATCGGAACAAACCAATTGGTTTAATCCATGACAGCTGATGATGATGATGATGAAAACCAAATAAATTATAAAACAAACAAAAATTTTAATTATTGAACAAAGCAGTTGTAATTTTTGGACAAAGTACCGACCTTCTTACTTATAATAGTTGAAATGTTAAAAAAACAGCCGAATTATTGAAAATGATATTGAATAGTTAAAGAAACAGTCCCATTGTTGAATCACACAGATAGAATTGATTATCAAAGATAATTAAGTTATTGAATCAAAAATAATTCAACTTTAAACTAAGAAAACTAAGTTGTTGGGACAAGCAGCTGAATATTTGAACAAATCAGATGTATTATTGGACAAAACAGCTGAACTGTTGAATTAAGAAAGATTGAGTTGTTGTATTGAAAGCTATTTAATTATTAAACTAAAAGCAATCAAATTATTCAAAAAAATTTAATTATTGAACAAAATCATTGAATACTAAAAAACAACAATTATTTTTGGACAAAGCAGTTTCTTTCTCTTGAAATAGTAATACGAATGAATGTTATTATCGTAAATAAGACAGGGACGATTTCTAATTTAAGATATTTGATTTGTTTATGAATATTAATTATTAATTAAGCATCAATTAAACAAAAAGCATAAAATTTTAATTATTGAACGAAAAAGTTGAATTTGGAAAATGTCAAAAATTAGTTGAAAGTCACCTTGAAAATTTGATACTAATAATTATTAAGAAAAACAACACCACTAATTAACAATTTTGTTTTAATTTAAAAATTATTAAATGAATAATTGTACATAATTTGTAACAAAATTTTATTATTGTGTAAATTGGATTTGATGAAATAAAATATTGTTAAATGAGCTCAACAAATTAGGAATTACGCTGAAGATTTTAAAAATATTGAAATTAAAAATTTTAACAAACACATTTCTGTATTCCACCGATTAAAAATCCCATGAAATGAATAACTGTCAGAAATGTAATCAATTTAATTTTAAATTTTGTTAAGAAATAAGGGTGGCGTTGAACGTAGAGGTGTCAAAATTTTAGGAAATAAATACGATTTTTTAAATATTTACCTAATTAAAATTCTATTTTTCGGTTTATACCAAAATGGTGGAATCTGACGAAAAGGTGATTGGGCTGTAGGTTACATTGGTTTTTAAATTTTAAGAAACTAAAGAGGTGAATCTCAAACCTAAGAAATTACGGTTTATTATTAATTATTGAACAAATTATTGAGTAGAGTTAAATTCCCGGAATCGTAAATACACTTTTCCTATAAAATGGTATACCAAAAAAGAACCACAAAATAAATTGGTGAGGACAATTGGTTTTAAAATTTAAAAAATTGCAATTTTCCCATAAGAAATAAGAAGTTATTATTTAATATTGCGCAAAATTTTATGATTTAAGTCCGGAATTTAACTACGTTTTTTCCCAATAGAAGGTTAGAAACGAGTCAGTCGCTCCTGAGATCTCCGCCAACTTTAAATTTTGAGTTGGACCTTTAAGGATTTTTAATGAGTTTAGCATTCAAAACCGCTCAAAACGCGTCCGAGCCCGTAGGGCAGGGCGTTGCGAGAGGTTTTGAAATGCACCACCTCAAAACGAATTCCACAAAATGATTTTTTCGAAAATTTTTTAATGATCACAAATTTAATTCTTTTATTATAATTACACCATTATCATCATAATCCTACTAATACCCTATAAGCTGACCCTGACCCTCATCGGTGGAATCGTCTACTGCTCAACGTTGACCATTTTGGGATAGGGATTAACTTTGACCATTGGTGGAATCGGGTGTCCTTATTTCAAATGGACTATAGTACCAAATTTATAAGTAGTTATAATTTTTGTTTGTATACACGATGTTTCAAAAATATTTGACTTTAATTTTTAAAATTTTCTAGAAATCAATTTTATTTTTTTACAAATTATTATTCCTTATAGTCTTAGGCGTATTTTGTGTAAGCTGATTGTAAAATTATAGTTCAAAAGTTATTGTAGATAATGTGACTGCCCGACGAAAGGACAAACGTCTGACGCGCGCCTACCTGAGTTGTTGTTTGAGGCAGCCTTTCAGACCCTTTTAGTCTACCTGGTCTTTTGTTATCTTTCAATACGTGGAAGGGAGTTTATAATGTTTCTAAAAAATATATTCATATTTTTGAAATTTAAGGTTAGTTCTCTTTGAACGTTACAAGTGAGCAGTTGTGTATCGCGACTTCGAGCGAAACGCGCTTGAAACTTTAAACGCGTTTTTCTCAAAACTACTTTTTCTGACACGGTCGGCATGATAACTCGTACGGTTTTTAATATTTTTTGATGATTTTTTTTTTTAAATATTTGGAATTGTTTTTTCTATAGTCTGTCGAGCCGGATTTTTAAAATTATAATTAGAAAATTTTATAGAAACAATTAAAGTGTGACTTTTTTGACACAAACTTAACATTTTTTTTTAAATTACCGTAAATTGTTTAATTTTTCGAATTTCAAAAATCCGGCTCGACAGACTATAACTACTACCTTATTTTACAAGAATTTCTTTTTTTGCCGATCCGTCAACATTTGAGAAAGAAATACTGCCGACCGTGGAGCAACTTTTTTTTTACAGTACTTCAAAAAATGTGATTTTTCATGTTGTAATTTTTGAAAAAAAAAATTGAAATAAATTTTTTTACAAACATAACACAGCAATAAACAATGTGTAAGAATTTTTTTATCAATTTCTATTTCTATCCCTCTAAAAACAGTTTTTTTTTATTTTACTAAATTAAAATTTTGTTGATTAAAAGGAGGATTTTGTTCAAGAGAAAAATATCGTCAGAAGATGGGCGGCAGTAGAACATCAAAAATAGTTTTTAAAATCTGTCACTTTAAATTGGCGTCCAAATTGTCATTTTAAATTAAATCATTATAAACAATTATAAACTTAAAGCACTTCTGATTATTATACAGATGGTCAACTATTTTATTTATGAAAATAATTGAGATCCATTGTGCTGGCAAAATTAGAGTTGCACTTTAGTGTAAATTTATATTATAATCTAGCCAGTCGAATTAAGTCATGTATAGCAAAAGTAGCTGTAAAAATTGTCACCGAAGTAAAAGTTCAGCCAGACTTTTTGAAATGTAAAAGAGTCTTAATTATTATGAATTCGACAGGTACTGTATAAAATATTTAGAATTATTATTGCTGCCCGTTACATATTGCAAATACTCTTTGTGTGAATTCGTTTTGAGTGGTTCACTTAAAACTCTTGACGCTACACAACTCGTAAAATTTGAAAGTTGACGCGCAGATCTCTGGGAGCACTGCTCCATAACCTCTTAGTTGGCCCCGAGGTAGATCGATAGGGTAAATCCACGGACGTCATCAAAATGATAAAATTATTGCGTAAATTGTGGCCTTATTAAACTCCGACAAGATTGATCCTCAACTTAAAGACTTGTTTTTTGTTCTTATTTGTAGGAATATGATAAATTTCTTGTTGTATATTTCTTGTAATATTATTTACTTAAAATGTTGGTTTGCTTTAATTTTAGATTATTATTACCAAATTAATTCACTTAAAAAACTACTTAACTCTTTCCCGACCCCCAACTTTTTGACCATGTAACTTCATTCAGAAAAGGGGCCAAAACTTCGGGGAAAAGTTTAAAAGGTTTGACCCACCGGGGATTTACAAATGCCTTTATAAAGGCTAAAATTTATGTAAAGTGCATTTTACCAATCCGATGATTATCCTGACCTTAAAAGCTTATTCCCTTAATTAAAAGGAAGCGTATTAAATTTCAATTACGAAAAACTGAATATTATATTAAACATGTTGGTTATTGAATATTCAATGTAATATAACGTATTAAAAGTACGATAACTAATCTACAAATATAATTCATGAATTACCAGTCCATTTTTTAATGCCAATCTCTTGACCGAATTAGATTACTTGCACAATGATGAGTTCATTAAATAAAAAATTCTGAATTTAGTCGAGGGCGAGGTTTATACCTATTTAAGTGTAGATACAGCCTAACATCGAGGGCTCGATCAAACAGATGAAGACATTCAGTTGGAATATCCAGTCGAATATTTAAATTCGTTGAATTACCCTGGATTTCCGGTACACAAGTTACAACTCAAAATAGGAACTGTTGTTATGCTAATTCGTAATCTAAGTATTAAGGAAACCAGTTTAGACCGATCGAAATATCGTCTTTTTTTTTACTGCATGAATCGTTAGTATAACTATTCAAGAATATGTGGTCAAAATTTCAAAGCAAAATTCCCATTAGTTCGAATGCAATGAGCACTTAAGTGACCGCCCATCGGTTGTGTGAAAAAGCGCACGGTAATTATAATTAATTACTGCCGCGAATTTCTCGATTTCGCTACATTATATTTCAAACGCGGTTTTCTCGAAACGACATTTTTCGACTAGCGTACATTCTAGCTCAAAAAGTTATTGATCAATCGTTCTGAAATTTGGTGTAGATATTCTTTATTCAATTCCACGTAACATGAACCAAATTCAGGGATTATATTGTTATTAAAAATATATTTTTTTATGCATGAAAGATGAAAAAATATAGTATAAAACATGACATTGTGTTCAAACACCTCAAAACATACAATTTTCAATTTGTTTGATCAAAATTAGGTTCATATTCTTAGAAAATATGTTTTTAATGAAAAAAAAAAATCCTGATGATTACAGATAAAAATTGCAACGTCAGGGATGTACGCAAGCCAAATGCTCGGATGGCAATTGCCCATGGACTGCACGGGGTAACTCCTCTATTTAAGGCGGAAATCGTTTGAAAAATTCTAAAGTATACATGAAAACATAAATAAAATATCCTCCAAGTTTAAATAATTTGTGATTATTCCTTCCTGGTTAAAAAATCATGAAAAACAGCAAAATTTCGACCTCATAAACCGGTTTCTTAAGGATGGCCTCTGCAATGGTACGCGTCTACAAATTGTTAAATTACATAAACATTCAATAGCTGGTAAGATTATGACTGGTGATCATATCGGCAATGTTATATTTATCCCCCGAATTAAATTGGATACAGGCGATACATCTGCAAGCAGATTACCATTTGTACTGCATAGACGACAATTTCCGATAGTGTTGGCATTCGCTATTACTATAAATAAGTCTCAAGGGCAGAGCTTTGACAAAGTTGGTATTTATATCGATAGGCCTTTGTTTAGTCATGGACAGTTATATGTGGCGTTATCAAGATGTCGAGTAAAGAATGGCATACAAATTCAAAGTACAAGCAATATAACAAATGTCGTATGGAAAGGTTATCCACTAGACTTCTATTAAACCACAAAGGACAGCCAATCAACGAAAAGAAGAAACAAATCACGAAAAGTAAATCTTCCCATACGCCAGAAAGACGCAATGCAAGCATGACACGTTAGAACTAATCAGGATAACCAAAACAAGATCCAACACCAAGCGTTGCCGTTGGATCAACCTCAAAACTTGACACCGGCGAACAACACTTCGCTTTTTCTATATTGGTATTTTGTTTCTTTATTTTTGTTTAATTAATAAAGAAATTTCAAAAGGTGGCATGGATGGCGACATCTGCGGTGACAGTCAGTAGTAGGTGATGTTTGCTGAATATGGTTGATTTATGATTCAACAAATGTCGTAAGGAAAGAAGTTTTATAACTTGAAGGATTTTTCATTTATATACAATTACAACGGGCAAAACGTGAGCGGTTCAAATAAATTGGCCCAGCAAGCATAGTTGTAGCATCTAAACAGAGCCCCTATGTATCTATAATTTTTTAAAACAAGAGAACCGACCAATCAGTATTCAATAAATAATTATTGAAAATAAACTTGTAATTCTTTGTAATGACCTTATGTGGATTAATGTAATTAGCTGTCATTAAATTAAAAGTAGCATTGTTAGCTTTTATAACCTTCTTTCAGGCCACGAAAAAAGTTAAAACGGCAAACCATTATATCCGTTGGCCAAAATAACCGTTTTGTGGTATACGATTATTGAAAGTGCGCATCGTGCTTTTCGTATGTTTAATTAAATTAAGTATGTTACCATTTTTAATTTCGTTAGTTTGTTAGTTACAGATTTTGAGTATTGTTAACACCTTGAAGATCAACATTTATTTGCTGCCACGCTATAAGCAAAATCCGTCAACAGAGTTTAGAATCATCATTTATGTAAGTACATTTTCGATTCCATCATTTAGTGCTGCGCCTTATAGAAGAATTATTATCATTAGAAGTTATTTGTTGTTTAAATCCAAAGAAAGTCATTAGAAATTGTTGTTAATTATCATACTGTTATAAATTTAAGTAAGTTATTTTCAGTTAACGTAGCGCTACATTTTAAATTGCTAAATAATTTTAAGAACCTGGTCCGATTGGCGCATTTATAAAACTTGGCTTATTATACGTTTATTTGTTAAATTGTGCTTTTGTGTGGTTTATTTTTCTTTCATATTGGAACGTATTGTAAAATTCAGTTGGATTCGATTTCGACAATAGTAAGTTTTTTTCACATTGATTGGAGTACGGTTCTGCTAAGCCGGATTATCCAAAACATCGCTTTTGACTTTAGCAGTAGCGCCCTTGATAATTATAAGAAAAACATCTGCGATTTTGACCCCGGTGCATACGCATTCAAAATTCTTCGCGTCTGACTCCGACCTCACGGCGAGTTAGCTGGTAATTTAAGGTTTTGTTGCGGGTGTGTACGCTGACGAAATTGCACCATAACATAATTCAGATAATATTATTTTTGTTACCAACTGTGTACCAATTAAAATAAAAATCTATATAAGACAATCGGAATACATTTCTAGAGTATAATAAATAAAGGTGTGTATAGAAAATTTTATATTGCAAAACAAAGAATATGCGTTGTGAAGATCATCCCGATGCTGAAATATATGAAGATTTAATTACCGGAGATGTGGTTTGTACTGAATGCGGAGTAGTTCTTAAAGTGTGTAATTTTGACAGTGGTGGAATCTTATCGCATGTTAGTGCAGTAAAAAATGAATTGTGTGATGAACCGAAAATTGCAGAAGGAACCAAGAAAGGTGCTGGTAAATATAAAATAAAAAGACCACGAGTAAGTCCGATCGCTTATTACAAGATGCCAAACAAAAAATCAAGCGTTATGCTAATGACTTAAATTCCACCGAAAACATAGAAATAAGAGCACTAGAACTGTACTCAAGGATACACAACTCTAAGGAAAAATTTTCAAGAACTAAAGTCCCACATTTTCCAGCGGCTTGTTTTTATATAGCTCTCTGTGATGAAGGTGTTCCTCGAACTTATAAAGAGGCCAGTAGATTGACAAATGTCGACAATACAGTTCTTGGTAGATGCGTAGCGTTGGTAAGAATGGCCCTTGATTTGCCACCACCGACTAATTCAACTGACGAATATATGGGACGTTTTTGTTCAAAACTTAATCTGCCGATGAAAGTGCAAGAAACTGCTACTCACATTGCCCGTGTAACGACCGACAAATTGCCGTTCGTCATTGGAGCACGTTCTCCAATTTCTGTAGTTGCCGCTTCGATTTACATGGCGTCACAAGCAAGTTTACAAAAGAGAACTCGTGCCGAGGTAGCCCTCATTACTGGCGCGGGACAAAATACGATAAAAATAGTATACGATCTTATGTATCCCCATGCAAGTATACTTTTTCCAAGCGATTTTGAATTTGAAGTGGAATTAGAAAAAAAATCCAAAATTACAAAGTAAAGTAGATCCCGATATCCGCTTAAATAGTGACGGAATTTAGATACAAACAAAACACGGTATTCTATACCTTTATAAAACTTGTATTTAACAGGCCTTTTTGATCACTGAGTTCACTTTGAATGTGTTTGAATTAACTTAGGTCCAAATTTGAAAGTTCCATTGGTTCGATTTTAATACCATTATTGGTGGAGCTTCTTGAAGATGTTAAAACATCAATGTCCGGGATGGAAAAGATTTTTAAATTTTCGTTACTGTTTCGAAAATTTCTTAATTTGTAAGTTTGGATTTTGATCTTGCATTTATTTGTAACTTCGATCACATAGGTACCATTTATTAAGAATTTTCTTTTCATTGTCACAATTCTGTGATTTTGATTTAGATTTAAATCACTATTTTCAGGCGTGTTCTTGTATTTTCAGATTGTTAATTTCTTTATTTGTGGAGTTTGAGGTTCTTTTACTAAAATTTTGATTTTGAATAATAGCGTTCGTTTAGATAAAAATTTGCAGCTTGGAACGATCATTTTGCAGTGGTTATTGAAAAGAATCGGTAATGGATAAAATTGGAAATAATTATAATTTTCGTTTTCTACGATTGGGATGTTAAGGATGGCAAATCCATTTTATTCTTTCAGGTGGCGACAATAGAAAAACATAAAAATTTCTAGGATGGTTTCACTTTCTAACTAAGATAGAATTCTTATAAATTGAAATAGCCATTTTAATAAGCGATAATCAACTTGACGCTTGGTATTTTTAAAGTCTTTCAATATTGAATATTTTCAAAACTACAAGCTTGTAAATAATCAAAATTTAAAAAAAATTTTCACAGAAATTAACCAAACTAAGTAGATGTACATACATTTCTGAAAACCTCATGAGTACGTGAGAGAGAGAGAACAAATATTTCGTCTCCTTATTCATTAAGACAAAATTTTAACGATTCCAGTTTTCGAATAATTTTTCGATTGCTTTTAAAATTAAACTTACACGCATAAAAATGTTTTGTTAAATTTGTTTTAGAACAATTTTGAAAAGTTGATCCACATTACATCAACATGCATTTTTTGCATATGAAATTCATTTAAGCCATAGAGCTACAAATTGCAACAATTTAATAATTATTTTATATATTTTTTCAATATTAAACCGGAAGATAGGTGGCAGTCGATTTTGTCAAAAGATAACAGTTTTCCACCTATACTACAAACTTACAACGAGTCAATGTAAGAATAGCGCACCAGTATTAAGTTGAATATAATCAAAGGAATACTGTATGATAAGCAAACTCAACATTTGCTTGACCAGATGACACGTGTCCACAACGTGCTTTCCGTTAATAAAATTGAAGATCGATAACCTTGGAAAACACGTGTAATCTCGTGGATTTGCAGTTGAACCATGAAGGAACAAATATGGCCAGTTCTTATAAAATCTTCACTCTATTTCAAATTCCATTTGAAAATTTCAGATGAATCACACGTCCTGGAAGCCTTAAAACGTGAATTTCTTAATAGGAATTATTACAAAAGTTTATTGTAAACCAAATTTGGGTGTACCAAATTTAGGATAGTTTAGCTGATAATATTATCTTGAAAAGACGAAACCACTTTTTCCCAAAGAGAGGTCCTAAACTTTAATGTGCGTTGGAAAATTTTTAGATTTCATTATAATTATTAAAAATAATAAATATTTGTTTTCAAATTACATTCAATTTGTAACCTTTTAAAATATTTTATTCAACATATTGCTGTGGTTTTATTTGTTTATAAAATTTGATAAGCTTAAAATTTTCCCTCGGAATGTTTAAATTTTCTTGGTAGCACTTCCTGTCAGCGAACTAAAATTTAAAATTTTGTGGCCCAAAATCGGCTTCCCTCTTTCTCAAAGCTTGGGTTCTCTTATTTAAATTGATTTTTGAAAATAAAACTTGTGTCTTGAAAATTATTTACTACTATTGGATACCGCTTCGCTGGGGTCATATTAAAAGGTGGAACTCTCCTTTGTCTGAATGATTGAATAGTAGATACACGGCTTGCCGGGTCTCCAAAATTAAAATATTTGCCTTTGTGTGAAGTATTTAGATTTTCAGTATCCTGCTTCGCTTAGGTTTTCTTCTCGACGAAATCTTGCTTCCCGTTGCTAGAGCGTTTCAGAATGATTTTTAGTGTTCCCGTTGTCGAGTGTTTCAGAACGGTTTATATTGTACTCACAATTTTCTCTACAGCTTTTCTTCTCCAGTATTTCAAATCACTTATAATAGTGTAGGTACTGAATGTGAATATACCAACGTAAAATTACCATATATCAATTACAGGTATTGCGATGGTAATCTCGTTAATCCATTCATGCTCGTCTGCAATTTGTCACTTTGTTTTAAATTGCTTTTCGGTCCCGGTTTTAGCGGAAAACCTCTTTAGGGTCCTAGAGAGTAACTGTGCAAAATTTGGTTGGGATCGGTCGAACGGTTTAGGAGTTATTAAAGACGAAAAACAAACAAACAAACAAACAAACAAACATTCAATTTTATATAATAGATTGATAAAACTTTGTAACACTCTGTACACAAAAACTTATTACCTAACATGCAAAAAAAACTATACTGTAATTGTTTATAATCTTATCCAAATAAATTTTAAAATTAACAATGATTGTTTGTTTACCTTATTATTAAGTTCAAATGTTTTATAGCTCGCGCACAAATATAAAAATGCTAATTGTTTAAAAAAATTTCCCGCCTACGCACGTATAGTTAGTTTTAATTACTGACGGAAGATTCGTCTCGTTATTCACTTTTATAACCTTGAGCATTGTCCTAGGCACGTTGTAAAAATTTACATTTATCCGTCGAAATATCTTCAATCGGTGAAATTATTACTATAAATTTTTAATTTTTTTACCTTTCACTGGTCCTAGTTAATGTGTCGTCTCGTTCTTTTTGAATATCGATGGAATTGTAGAAGATTGTTCACATTCCTTTGTTCGATATTCACGTTTTGTGGAATTCCAAATTTTCACTAATTGGTAAGTAAATTCTTCTTTTCCTGTTGTTATATTCACCATATGCTGAGTTGAATATTCTCCTAGTTGTTGTTAAGTTAATTAATTTAAATTTTTATAGGTCATCGCCATATTGGATGATCGTTGTTACCGATTTTAATTTTATCGACCTCATTTATCGATACCAAATATTTTCTACTTTATAAGTAAGTTAAACGTTGCACTTTATATTTTAATTATTTAATCCAATTTATTTCAGATTATTATTCATCAACTGTGTATTTAGTGCAAAAATTTAGCACTTAAAAAATTTCACTACATTCTTGCTCCAGATCCTCAATCAAAGAGAGTCCTTTTTCGTCGCTTTTCCTTATCATATCCCACTTTTCCTCCGAAAATTCGCCATTGGCTGCTTAATTTAATCTACAGTTTTATCTAAAAATATAGGGTAAGACAAAATTTTCGTACACGTTATTTTAAACTGTTGATTTTATTTTACCACACTTTAATGTTTTAAAACTGATTATTGTTATTCCGTCACCTGCACTTTTATTATTAATCACTGGTTTGAAATTATAATGATTAAATTTTAATAAGTCCGTAAATATTTATTATTAGTTTATTTAATTATACTAGTTTATCTAAAGGTTTACAAAATATTTCTTTTCAAACAGTTCATTTTATAAAAATTTGTTAATTTTTTATTTATTTCAAATGAGTTTCTAAATTAATCTATAATTAGAAAGTCAAACA
Source organism: Lycocerus yunnanus (assembly GCA_036346125.1). NCBI lineage: Eukaryota > Metazoa > Arthropoda > Insecta > Coleoptera > Cantharidae > Lycocerus > Lycocerus yunnanus. The sequence continues at coordinate 78,616 of JARFIX010000170.1, read as the reverse complement.
ATGTTTGCATTTACGAACTCTATAAAGTTTAAAATTCATTTGGTTTATTTAAGATTTTTTCATGTGACTAACATATAAAAGAATTTTTAACATGCAATTTATAAAATTCTTCAATGGGTATTCATTATTTATTTATCGAATGTATTTCTAAAATTAAGATAATTTACCACAAAGGCTTCACGCATAGGGTAGTTTATTTTTATCATTTAAATTGTAAAAATTTCATTTTAAATTGGCGTCAACGTGACAGTTTATTTTTATTTTATCAATATCAAAATTAGGTTACTTGTTAGCAATAATACAATTAAAATATTTTAATTTCACTGCAAATTAACATGCACCAATTTATTGATTAACGTATTTATTGACGAAGGCTTATAAATTGTGTATATCATTTTGCGTCCCATTATTATTGTAATTGTGTAATAAAATTTCATTTTAACTGTGTTAAAAATATGGCAGTTTACTTTTATTTTATATTTCAAATTTGCGCTAAAATATTTAAAGAAAAGCTTTATTTTAAGAAAATAATATATTACAAAAACAAAATAGTTTAAATCGAAAATTAAAAACAAACAATTACGGAAATGGTCATAAAACAATTGGGTACAAAAGATTATAAATTTTTATATATTTGCTTATTATTATTTAATTATATTTGCTTAAATTAAGCATCAACTAGAATTCTACAAAATTTTCTAAGTTAATTTTGAAATTATGCACGTTTCAACTTAATGATAATATTATTTGCCTATGTATTTATCAAATTTTAAAATCCGGTTTAAATTTTGCGAAAAGATAGCTTCATGTTAACATTGATAATGTCATGACTTCAAAACTTGGTAACAAAATCAAATATGGATCAAATTAAGTTCAATATTAAAATATTGATCTAAAATTTTCAAAATTTTAGATCAAATCTTCAAAACTCAAATAATCAGCAATTTAATTTTCAAAGACCAAATTATAACTTCAAAATTTACGCTTAATTTTCAAAAACTTCATAATATCGATGAAAGAATTGCAAAATGCAAAACAACAATATGTTTTATAAAACGAAAATGATTACAGAATCATAACGAAAATTTAGCCATGTAAATTCTGAATCAAACCAATATTTTAATTAATAATCAAATCAAAACTTTGTTGAGAATTAACCGAAAATGTCAACGATTTATCAACGGAAAATTTTCAATTACGAACAGAATCATTTCATAAACATCTACGTTAACAATTATAATGAAACCTTTCTATTTTACCATTTATTTACATTCCTGAATTACAAACAAAATTTCTCTAGATACAGGATCGCAAAAAGTATGATAAATGCAAATTTAGCTTTTAAATATTTTATATACGCGAGAATTTTTCAATTCAATCACACATGGTCTTTCTCATCACGATAAAATTATATATTCTAACATATCCAAAATTTTAATATCAACAAAAACACAAATTTATTTATATTTTGACTTTTCAACTAAATTTGACGGATTGATCGGAATAGATTTGTTACACAAATTAAGAGCTAATATTGACATGAAAAAAACCTTGTTACTCCTCAAGTGAAATTCCGATAATTTTTCAAATTGAATTTTTTTCCCCCAAAATTAAATTAAATTTTAACAAAAAAATAAATTCCCAAATAATTTTAAAACTTTTATTTAACAATGAACCCAGAATGGAACAAATTGTGAAAATTCCAGTTGAACAAACTGACGGTTTTTTTAAAAAAAAAAAGGGGTTTATACCAAACCATTAAAATAATAAATTTTCAAACTGCGTTAAAATTCTAATATAGAAAGTAACAATTAATTTGAAAACCTTTAAAAATTCAAAAAATAAAAATTAAATTTTATAAACTTTAAAAAATTTTAAAGTTAAAATTAAAATTTTAAAAATTTATTATTTTTTAACAATTAATGAATTTTAAAAATTTTAAAAAAAGTTTAAAAAAATTTTTCTTATTTTAACAATATCTAAATTTTGAACCAAATTTTAAATAAACTTTGTAATAATTCAATTAAAATCTCGTTTTAAGAATTTCATCGAAATCTTTTTATAATTTTGATTATTTAAAGCTCTAGTTTCGAAAATATTCAATATTGAAAGTTCAATTACACAATTATTGATTATCGCTTATTAAAATGCATTTCAATTTATAAGAATTATCTTAGTAAATAAACCATCCTAGAAATTTGTATTTTTATGATTTTCACCTGATAAGAATAAATGATTTTGCATCTAACATCCAATTAAAAACAAAATTATTAATTATTTCAATTTATCCATTACCAATTTTCCAATAACCACTACAAAATGATCGTTCAATGCAAAATTCATTTATCTTAAACGAATTTATTCAAAATTTCAAGAAATCCAAATAGTTACATAATGAATATCTTATGAAACCACATCGGAATACGAAGAAGAAAATGACACACTACGAAATACAACTTCTAACTTTTCTAAAAGAACCTCAAACTGCAGCAAAAAATTTAGTGAAATTTAACAATCTAAAATCCAAGAAACACGCCCTAGAAAATGGATAATAAGTGACAATGAAAAGAAAATATCTTAATAAATGGTACCTTATGTATCAAGTTACAAATAAATGCAAGATCAAAATCCAAACTTAAAATTAAGAAATTTTCGAAAAGTAACAAAATTTAAAAATCTTTTCCATGACATTGATTTTAAATCTTAAGTCACCAATATGATTAAATGAACCAAGGAATTTAATTGCCTAAGTTAATTCAAACACATTAAGTGAATAAAGACCACACTTACCTCACCGATTTGCTTGATTTTTGTTTTACGAGCAGGTTATGACTAGAAATGAAGCGGGCCAAAATATTAGAGCGCGATATTCACCCGTTGCCGAGAAAATCTACTTTGAAAATATCGTCTTTTTTCATATTTTATGGGGTACGGCTGAAGGGTCTAGTAATTTTCTTATTGGTATCTGTGGATATAGGGATAACAAAAAATACTATATATAAATTAAAATTATAATATATCAAGTTATACCTATATATCGTTTCGACAATGTCTGACTACAAATTCATGGAAACACTGGGCCCTTCGACAGTTGAAGAAATCGAAACCGATGAAGAATCTCTGTATAGTGAAATTTCTAGGAGGCGATTGAAAGATGCGATGGTGTATTGTCAGCAACTCCTTATTGCAAATAATTTAATGGCGCCAGAAGCTTCTGCGGTAATTAGTGAAGACGCTGTGGTAGTAGGAGAAGACATTTACCATTACATTATAACAACGTTAGGAGAAAAAGCAATTGTGTCGGAGGACGAAATTTTGAAGAAGTAAAAGAAAATATGACCGAAGATTGTTCTCCAGAGAAAAAGGATGAAAATAGAAGAAATCGATAATATTCCACTAGATTACAAAATCAAGGTTTCTAATATTGCTAGGCAACATCCAAAGTGGAGCATTAAAACTCTTCAAAAGGAGGATGTTCCCGTCTAAAAGCTTTAAGGATTTGAAGAAATGGAGAAAACAAATTCAAAATGGTGGAACAAAATTTGATAAATTTGAAATTATTGACTCTTGGAGCAATGACAGGTTTGTAGAAGCTCGCAAAAACTCTCAACAAGTATCAACAAGAAACTTGCAACAGTGGGCATTATCTGCAGCGGGTCAGTTTGAGAATTTTGAATTCAAAGCCTCTGAAAATTGGGTTGTTCGATTCAAAGAAGACACCGAATTGGCCAGCGAAAAATAACCAAATTTGTAAGCCAAGAGAAACCGCGACACTGGAGGAAACTTTGGCTGCCGCTGAAAGATTTCGAATCCAGACTCGTGCGTTGATACCGAAATTTGACAAAGATCTTGTTATCAATACAGATCAGACTGGGTGTCAATACCAGTCAAATTATAACCGAACTTGCGGGCGGATCAAAAGTTATTATTGTTAATACAAAGGACATGAACAAGGTCACCCATTCCTATACAGCACAGTATGCCATTACCCTCTCCGGAAAACTATTACCTCTCGATTTTGTATGCCTACAAGAGGCGACAGGATCATTTGGGCCGAGGGTTAAAATATGTGTGAAGAATATGCTAGAAAATATAAAATGTTGTTGTAACTTCTTCAAAGTCGGGAAAGTTGACAACATCTTTGTATAAAGATTATTTAACGAACGTTTTAAGCCATACGTGGAAAAGAACGTTTTCTACTTATAATCGATTCTTGGGAGGCCAAACAAATCTAGATCTATACGATGAAGTATTTCAGGATGAAGAAGGTCAATCAACTTGTACGATTAAAGTAATTCCTCCGAAATGTACACCATTGGTCCAGCCTTGCGATGTTTACTTTTATCGACAAGTAATAGTATATTAATAGCGAGGTGGAAGGAGTCATTACTAACCGAGGTTCGTTCTGCTGACCGACGGCGAAGCCGGAGGTCAGCAATGCCGAGTTAGTAAAATACGCTTTTCGAAGATTACTATTTTATCGCAATCGTGAATTGGTGTTTAATGGAAATAATGGTTTTCAAAATTATATTAATTATGTCATATTTGACATTTTATCAGCGCCTCTATTTTAATAGCTCATACACGTTAAAACCCCGCCCATTTTCATTATACCGCCACGATTATAACGAAGTTTAGCATATAATTTTTCATTAATCATTCACGGTTGATATATACGTAGTTTTGATAATAATGCAATTTCAAACTTGTATTAAAGTTTCGAAAGAGCAATTTACCGACCGATTTTCGAATAAAAATTTTATCAAACGTCTTCAAAATTGTGCACAGTTGATCGAGACACAACGTGAAATCAATTCTCGGAAGATTGCATAAAATACAATCGATAGTACAACATCAGTTGTCCTCACCAATTTTTTCGGATATGCTGCAGTACGCGTGGTTTGCTTCAAGCTCACTGACGAAGAAATGTTTTCATAAATGTAAACCAAATGTGCTTCCCATAGAAATTTTAAACAATCCTTGCAAGTGTAAGAAAACTGCATTTATAAGGTGCGCTCGATGTAGTGAAACATATTGCTTTTTTGTTTTACGACGAATATCACCCTGGTCCTGCGAATTTTCGGATGATTCCTCCGAAGATTAATAGATAAAAATAAGATTTTGATTTTTAGTACACAGCTTGATATATTATAATTTTAATTTATATATAGTATTTTTGTTATCCCTATATCCACAGATACCAATAAGAAAATTACTAGACCCTTCAGCCGTACCCATAAAATATGAAAAAGACGATATTTTCAAAGTAGATTTTCTCGGCAACGGTGAATATCGCGCTCTAATATTTTGGCCCGCTTCATTTCTAGTCATAACCTGCTCGTAAAACAAAAATCAAGCAAATCGGTTAGGTAAGGTCGGTGGTCTCCTTGTCAGTGATCAAAAGGCCTGTTAAATACAAGTTTTATAAAGGTATAGAATACCGTGTTTTGTTTGTATCTAAATTCCGTCACTATTTAAGCGGATATCGGGATCTACTTTACTTTGTAATTTTGGATTTTTTTCTAATTCCACTTCAAATTCAAAATCGCTTGGAAAAAGTATACTTGCATGGGGATACATAAGATCGTATACTATTTTTATCGTATTTTGTCCCGCGCCAGTAATGAGGGCTACCTCGGCACGAGTTCTCTTTTGTAAACTTGCTTGTGACGCCATGTAAATCGAAGCGGCAACTACAGAAATTGGAGAACGTGCTCCAATGACGAACGGCAATTTGTCGGTCGTTACACGGGCAATGTGAGTAGCAGTTTCTTGCACTTTCATCGGCAGATTAAGTTTTGAACAAAAACGTCCCATATATTCGTCAGTTGAATTAGTCGGTGGTGGCAAACCAAGGCCCATTCTTACCAACGCTACGCATCTACCAAGAACTGTATTGTCGACATTTGTCAATCTACTGGCCTCTTTATAAGTTCGAGGAACACCTTCATCACAGAGAGCTATATAAAAACAAGCCGCTGGAAAATGTGGGACTTTAGTTCTTGAAAATTTTTCCTTAGAGTTGTGTATCCTTGAGTACAGTTCTAGTGCTCTTATTTCTATGTTTTCGGTGGAATTTAAGTCATTAGCATAACGCTTGATTTTTTGTTTGGCATCTTGTAATAAGCGATCGGACTTACTCGTGGTCTTTTTATTTTTATATTTACCAGCACCTTTCTTGGTTCCTTCTGCAATTTTCGGTTCATCACACAATTCATTTTTTACTGCACTAACATGCGATAAGATTCCACCACTGTCAAAATTACACACTTTAAGAACTACTCCGCATTCAGTACAAACCACATCTCCGGTAATCAAATCTTCATAGATTTCAGCATCAGGATGATCTTCACAACTCATATTCTTTGTTTTGCAATATAAAATTTTCTATACACACCTTTATTTATTATACTCTAGAAATGTATTCCGATTGTCTTATATAGATTTTTATTTTAATTGGTACACAGTTGGTAACAAAAATAATATTATCTGAATTATGTTATGGTGCAATTTCGTCAGCGTACACACCCGCAACAAAACCTAAAATTACCAGCTAACTCGCCGTGAGGTCGAGTCAGACGCAAGAATTTTGAATGCGTATGCACCGGGATCAAAATCGCAGATGTTTTTCTTATAATTATCAAGGGCGCTACTGGTAAAGTCAAAAGCGATGTTTTGGATAATCCGGCTTAGCAGAACCGTACTCCAATCAATGTGAAAAAAACTTACTATTGTCGAAATCGAATCCAACTGAATTTTACAATACGTTTCAATATAAAAGAAAAATAAACCACACAAAAGCACAATTTAACAAATAAACGTATAATAAGCCAAGTTTTATAAATGCGCCAATCGGACCAGGTTCTTAAAATTATTTAGCAATTTAAAATGTAGCGCTACGTTAACTGAAAATAACTTACTTAAATTTATAACAGTATGATAATTAACAACAATTTCTAATGACTTTCTTTGGATTTAAACAACAAATAACTTCTAATGTTAATAATTCTTCTATAAGGCGCAGCACTAAATGATGGAATCGAAAATGTACTTACATAAATGATGATTCTAAACTCTGTTGGCGGATTTTGATTATAGCGTGGCAGCAAATAAATGTTGATCTTCAAGGTGTTAACAATACTCAAAATCTGTAACTAACAAACTAACGAAATTAAAAATGGTAACATACTTAATTTAATTAAACATACGAAAAGCACGATGCGCACTGTTAATAATCGTATACCACAAAACGGTTATTTTGGCCAACGGATATATTGGTTTGCCGTTTTAACTTTTTCGTGGCCTGAAAGACAGCTAATTACATTAATCCACATAAGGTCATTACAAAGAATTACAAGTTTATTTTCAATAATTATTTATTGAATACTGATTGGTCGGTTCTCTTGTTTTAAAAAATTATAGATACATATTGTCGTCAGTAAGTTTTACAATGTTGTGTAGAAAATCATTAATGCTTTAGTTCTTAAGTACTTAAGAGGTAAGTCCAATTGGTATGGGGCCGCTAATAATTCGTGGATAGGAAGTTCTTCCTCGTCGGAGACTTCCTTGGCTAATAGATTAAACACTTTTGCAAGGTGTTCAGAGAAAGTCTGGGCCTTCTCTTCGTCATTTCTAGCCCAGCTACCCGTGCTACTAAATCACTAAAAGTGATTGGCCGTAGAATACCCTAATCCCGACAATATCACTACATGCAATAATTATGCGGGCACGCAAAATGCAATAAATTATGCAAAAAATAAATAATCCTGTCGTCCATCTTATACCTTACGTTAATCAGCAAGTTGGTCTGCAAGTTAATTTTCAGTGAAATAAAGATAGGTTAATTGTATTATCGAAGTGACTTTAATTTTGAATTGGTAAAATGATAAATAAACTGCCCCAATTTGGACGCCAATTTAAAGTGACAGATTTTAAGAAAACTATTTTTTGATGTTCTACTGCCGCGCCATCTTCTGACGATATTTTTCTCTCTTGAACAAAATCCTCCTTTTAATCAACATAAATTTATTAACAGAATCAAAATTATTGTCAACATTTTTGAAACATCGTGTATACAAACAAAAATTATAACTACTTATAAATTTGGTACTATAGTCCATTTGAAATAAGGGACACCGCCCGATTCCACCAATGGTCAAAAGTTAATCCCTATCCCAAAATGGTCAACGTTGAGCAGTAGACGATTCCACCGATGAGGGTCAGGGTCAGCTTATAGGGTATTAGTAGGATTAATGTATAGATAATACGCAACGTCTCTTGCCCCTACGGTGCTCGGACGGCGCTTTGAGCGGTTTTGACACGTGCTGAACTCATTAAAAACATCCCTTAAGCGGCTCCAACTCGAAAAGTTTGAAAGTTGACGCGGCAGATCTCAGGGAGCGACTGACTCGTTTCTAACGCTGCTCTAGTTGGCCCCGCCTTAAGATAGAACCGCTAGTATAAATCTGCACGGACGGTCATGAAAATGCATAAAATTATTGCGCAATATTACGCAATAATACACTTACATGTATTTCTTATGGGAAAATTGCAATTTTCAAAATTAAATTGTGGCCTTATTACAACTCCGACAAGATTGATCCTCACCTTAGAGAGCTTGTATTTTTGTGTTCTTTCGTTTGGTATAGCCATTTCTATAGGGAAAAGTGTATTTACGATTCCGGGAATCTTAACTCTACTCAATAATGCTTGTTCAATAATTAATAATAAACCTCTAATTTCTTAGGTTGGTGCAGATTCCCCCTTCTTTATTTTAAATTTAAAAAACAACTGTAACCTACAGCCCAATCTACCTTTTCGTGCAGATTCTACCTATATTTGGTATAAACTCTGAAAAAATAGAATTTTAATTAGGTCTAAAGTGACATTGTAGAAAAAATCGCTACTTTCTTTGGGCGATTGTAAGTTCCACCGGTGGGTCAAATCCTTTTTAATCTGACATGTAAGTTCCACCGATCAGTTTTTGGTCCCCTTTTTCTGACATGTAAGTTCCACCGATGGTCAACTAAAGTTGTGGGGTCAAGGGGATAAGAGTTAAGTACGTATTTTTAATTAAGCTGAATTTATTTTTATGTTGGTATATATTTAAGCCCCAACGAAGTCGATGCCGTCTATACTGAAGATTTAATATCCATACAACCAGACGATTCACGGCTACAAAAATATTCGGATTATTTATTTAGGACGTATATAGATGCTACTTCTTTATACCCTCCTAAACTTTGGGCTTCTAATACAGCTAGTATGTGCAGGACCACTAACGCGTGTGAATCTTTTCACAACATTTTTAATTCACAGTTTTATACTGCCCACCCCCCAATATATACTTTTTTAGAAAAATTAAAAGAAGTACAAACAGAAACTTATATCAAACTCAACAGTATTCACGTTACAAAACATGGCAATAGTCATACTGTGCAGAAAAGTAAACGGTTGGAGTATTTACTTCAATCATATTCTTCCAAAACAATTACTAGATTTGATTTAGTAAAAAGTATCTCCAACCGTTTCTCTGAAATTGTTGAAGAATGAAGAGTTTTATGGTGGTGGGCACTCTCTAATTAAATATATGTGTGTTATATTTACAATATTTTCAATAAAGTTTTATTAAAATAATATGTACGAGTTTGAATTTCTTAGGATAATTTTATCGGGGAGGTTTGATGCGAATAGGTGAAATCTGCGCGAGAAGGTGGATCGGGCTGTAGGTTAGAGTTTGGTTTTTATAGTTTTTTAGAGTTGATGCAAATGGGTGGAATGTGCGCAAGAAGGTGGATCTGTGTGTCGGTGGAATATCAAATAAATATTAAGTTGTAAACCGCACTATAGCAGAAACTTGTAAGTAGACCGCATACTATAGCGGCACCATTTAATAGGGAGGGGGGTCCTGTAATCAGTTTTGCTTGGCGCAAACCACCATAATTGCGAATCCACCCTAAAATCTAAAATTAACATCTAAAAGCAGAACAATTTTAATTACATTCCTACAATTTTTTATTACAGACCTGTCTTTTCATTTATTTATAATTTTTTATTACAGACTTGTCTTTTTTATCTGATTATAATCGAATGTAAGTACTTTGAGTACTGGTAAGCTACCACCGGTGGAACTTACATGTTTTGCCCAGCTAAATTTTGTACCACCGGTGGAACTTACATGTCGACCCTCGGTAGGTTTTCCACTAAGAGGATTAAAATTTGACCATCGGTGGAACTTACATATGTCCCTTTCTTTATGGTTTCTCTAATAAGGTTTTTGATCCACCTCTCTACGATTCATACGCCACCCTGTATATATAATTAAATGTTACGCGACACAATTGAACTTTTTAAAAATAATTTTATTAACTTAGTAAATAATGATACAAAAGTTACAAGCTTTAAACATAAAGAACTAATGTCGTAAGTACAGAAGTTACAAGCTTTAAACATAAAGAACTAATGCATGCAGGTAGCTTGGTTATCCCTGCTTTTATACAAAAGAATGAGTCATCGGCACGTGTGTTCTAGATTTTATTTTGAAGAAATAAAAGGTGAGCATTTGTGCTTTATTTCGAAGAAATGTTTTTAAAATGTGAACATAAACACCTGCATTCGAAACAATGCGTTTAAATTAAAAGTATAACATAAAATACAAAGTTTATGATGACAGGTTGACCTCTAACAGGTGAAGGCTGTTTAAGGGTTACATAACTCTTCCTTTCTTAAGATTTTTGTGCGTCCTCGTGCAATTTTTGAATGAGGTTCAGTTCTACTGCTTTTTCTTTAGAGACCTTGATGATAGTTTTCTTTTTGCAGAGTCCATCGTAAATTTGTTTCTTGAATTTTAACAGAACGCATGTGAAAGCTATAATAGTTAGTACGATAAAGAAGGTGGCGGAATAATGAATGTAGTCCACTACTGGTTGTACTGTGGATGGTTCTTCCTTTATTCTTTCGAGGTCCCGTTTAAGTTGATCTAGATTTTCCAGGTGTTCCATTTTAAGCTGTACTTCGTATTCTGCGTTGAGTTTTTCTTGGTGAACTTCAGGTATAGGTACGGTAAAATTTGAAGTTCTGAGGCTGATAATTTGTTCGTTGATTATAATATCGCAAGGTGATTGTATGAGATTGGTTCCTTGAATAGAATGTCTGGTAATTTTGTAGTTGCAATTTTCTATTATTTGTTCTCGTGGGTTGAAACTAGCGATTAAACCTGTGTTTACAACTGTGTAAACTTTATGCATCCCTGCAATTCGGGCTATTGAGCAATTTTGTAGTGTTTTTAGTTTACATGCGGTGATGATTTGGTTTTTGCAAATAATTTGATTTATTCCTTGCATGCAGTCTTTTTGCCATCGTTCGTCATTTTTCCATCTGAGATTGTACATTGTTGGAGGTATAAGAATTTCATTTAGTGAATCCGGGATTGGATAAATTTTTAATAACGTGTATGGGATGGGATTCAGGATTGGTATTTTTAATATCATTACTATTGTGTTTCTTGCAATCATTAATGTAAATTTCGACATATCAAGTATTTCAAAAAGGTGGGTGTCATCTAAAGATAATAAATGGTCTCTGTTGTAAATTTTGATTAGGAGTGTGTAAATTTCTTGCAATTCTGAAAATGTTATTAATTCAATATTGGGGGTTTCTAATTTAGCTAGGTTAATGGTTCTTTCTAATACTTTTATGTTTTTGTGATAATTTTGAATGTTGAATAATTCTAAGTCTAACAATTGAATTGTGTTGGTGGATTCTGATAATGACTTAAAAGCATTTATAGTTTCATTTTGAAATTTTCTTAATTTTTCTAGGTCTTGTTGATAACGGGTTGTAATATGTTCGGCAAAAGTGGTAAATTCGGTCATTTTTGTATTTTGAATTTTCTCATTGTTAAATAACGTTTCTATATTTTTATTAATGTTTTGCAAGTCGTCATCATCTAAATTACCTGTAATGAATTTTATGGCTTTACCGAAAAAGTTTATTAATCCGCGTTTTTGTCTAAAGTGTAATAGTTTTTCTAGACTGTTTTCTGTTGATATTAATTCGGACCTTAATTGCTCGTAACGACGTCTTATTAAAATATTTTGAGTAACTCTAGGTTCTAAAATTACGGTATTTGCTATAAAATGTCTAAGACCTATTTCTAATTGAGTAAGATTATAATAAAAATAAAACTTATGATAATGTGAGAGAATTTTAGCATTTCCTAGTTCTTCGCTAAAGTATCCGTTAGTTTGAATCGGGGTTATCTGAAGTGGACACGCGACTCGTACTAGGCTCAGGGTCGTCCTGCAAAGAAAGGTTCTTTGTCAGTCTTTTAATTTTTCTAATATGGGAATTTGTTAAATTTCCTTTATTTGTTTTTCCTTCAACTGTATTATCAGTTTTGTTAGTTATTTGGATTTTACTGTATAATGGGTCGTTTTTCCGGGCTTATTCTTTCTTATAAACACGGTATCTGTGTTTATTTGCGGGGGATCTTCTTTGTTTTGATTTCTCTTTTCTAAGATACCTTTTTCTTTCTCATGAGTTTTTCGATAAATTTGATCTATGAATGGCAATAATTCATTTTTTCTTTTATTATTATATTCTTCATAGATAGTCATGTCTAATGATAGGTCAATTTCGTGTTCATAAGGGCCGTATAAAATGGAGAAAGGAGAAAATCCGGTAGCTGAATGAATTGATTGATTGTAAATAAGGATTGCAGTTATCGTTAGATTTTGGGGAGTTTCGTTGGGTGATTTTAGTCTGAGGATTCGTAATTTTTCTACTAGGGTAGAGTGTAATCTTTCTACGGGGAGTTTGAATTAGGATTATTTATGGTGGTGAAATGGAGTTCAATTTTGTGGAATTGACAATATTCTTTGAAAGTTCTGTTAAAGAATTCTTTGCCTTGGTCACAAACAATACGTTTGGGATAATTATGGTGGCAAAATAATGACGAAGTTTGTTTAGAACGGTGAGACCTGTTCCATCTTTAATGAAATAAGCTTGGGCGTATTTTGAAAATGAATCGATTATAGTGAGGAACTTGCAGTTTTGAAAGGAAAATGTATCGATGAATATTGTATCAAAAGGTTTTCTTGATAGTAAGGGTCCTTGTAGTTTTAGATTATAAGGATGTCGTTCGTATTTAGATTGAAGGCATAACTCACATTTATTGATTTCATTAGTGATCATCGTTTTCATATTTGGCCAGAAATATTTCGTTTTTTAAGTGGTTGTATGTTTCTACTATTCCAGTGTGGGTTTCATCGTGATATTTGGCTATTATGTCTTTTTGTTCATTTTCGTTTATTACATCAGTATGGCAATGGTTTGTAAAAACAAGTTTTATTGAGTTATTCATGTAATTTTTGCATAATTCTGTTAGAATTATTTTAATGTTTGGTTCTTTACAATAAATTCCGTAACTAATATTAGGTCGAACAATTTCTTTAATGGCTCGAGATAAGTCTTCTTTAACGTTGTCTTTCCGGATAAAGATGGTGTAATGATTTTTTTTGAAAGGTTTCTTAAGGCGGATTTCGTAGTTGTCTCCTGGGAGTATTATTAATCTATTATTAAAATTGTTTATGGGGAATTCAGATATTGGAATTACTTTTCCGTCGTCGTTATTGTTTATTGAATGAAGTGTATTTTCTAATTGAGAAATGACGTTTTGGTATTCTGGAGTATTATCATTTGTCATGTCTTGTAGTATGTCGTCTAGTTCTTCTTCATTAGGAAGTTCTTCTATTAATGGTATCATTGATAGTTCATCGAGTTCTTTGTTATGTAGTTCGATACGTGATAAAGCATCGGCTACAACGTTTTCTTTACCTTTTTTTATAAACAATTTCGAAATCGAATTCTTCTAGTTTTAGTTTCCATCTGATTAGTCTCGAATTTGGTTCTTTAATTTTATGGAGCCAAACTAAAGGGTTGTGATCGGTTTCAATAGTGAATCTTCGTCCGTATAAATATGGTCTAAAATGTTTTGTATTGTCGATTATGGCAAGTAGTTCTTTTTCAATGGTACTGTAATTTTTCTCTGCTGAGTTGAGCGTTCTAGAGTAATAAGCTATTGGTTTATTGTTTTGGCTAGCTATAGCTACATTAGAAGCGTCAGTGGTCAGTTTGAAGGTTTTTTCAAAATCTGGATAAGTTAGGATTGGTGCATTTGTTAGCAATTCTTTGCATAAGTTGAAGCATTCTTTATAGTCTGAGTTTTGCACATCTATTTTAGAATCTTTTTTTCAGACATTTTGTCATTGGAGCAACGACTTTTGCAAAATTTGCAATAAATCGGCGATAATAACCTATTAAACCTAAGAAAGATCGGATTTCTTTTATTGTTTTTGGAATTGGGTATTGTTGTACGGCAATGATTTTAGCAGGATTTGGTTTTATTCCATCAGGTGTTATTACATGTCCTAAAAATGCTACTTCTTTTGATAGAAATTCAGATTTGTCTAATTGGACTTTAAGATTTACCTCTCTCAGGCATTTAAATATTAATTGAATGTGATTGAGATGTTCTTGTAATGATTTTGAGAATATGACCACGTCATCCATGTAAACAAAGCAGAATTTGTATAAATAATCTTTGAGGACATGGTCCATCATTTTTTGAAAAGATGCAGGTGCGTTTCTTAGGCCAAAGGGCATTCTAAGATATTCGTAGTGGCCGTTGTTTACAGTAAAGGCTGTCTTCTCTATGGATTCAGGGTCCATTTCTATCTGGTGGAATCCTTGGGCTAAGTCAAGTGTGGTAAAATACATACATTTGCCAAGGTTGTCTAATATTTCTTCTATTCTTGGAAGTGGATATTTATCTTCTACTGTTTTTTCATTCAATTTTCGATAGTCTATTACCATTCTGAATTTTCTTTCTCCGCTATTGTCCAATTTTTTTTGGTACTATCCATACAGGTGCACTATAAGGTGAAATAGAAGGTCTAATGATTTTGTTGTCTAATAATTTTTGTATTTGCCGTTGGATTTCAGTTTGCATGGCTTTAGGGTGTCGGAAGGACTTGACGAAAATTGGATTTTCATCTGAGACACGAATTTTATGTTTTACATGGTTAGTAAAACTGAGGTCAGCATTTTCGTAGTAGAAAATGTCTTTGAAATTTAACATAAATTGGAAATTTTTTCTTTTCTTCCTCATTGAGGTGATTGGTTCTAATTAATTTGTGAATTTTTTGAGGATGTTCGTAAGTCTCATTTCTAGTAGTTTGTTTGATATTGAAATATTCTGTAGGTAATACGTTTATTCTTTCTGTAAAGTTGATTTCTATTGATTCTGTTGGTTTTGGGATTTTACAAATGCCGTTTTTTGCTGTAGCTATACATTCAGGTATTTCTAAGGTATCATTTATTCTAGTGTAAGGTATAAGGACTTCGCCTTCGTCAATTGTTACGGTACATCAATGTATTCCTTATTAGTAGTTTTGTGTTGACTTGATTATTGCTGTATTCTAGAAAAATGGTACTTGGGTATCGCGTAAAGTGAGAATTTTTTTTTTGTAATCTACGTTTGCTTCAAATTTACTGAGGTCTTTAGATCCTATAAGAACGTCAAATTTCTTGTGCCAATCAATTATTCTAATTTTAAAAGGGGTGTTTATTCCTAGTTCTGATAATAATGGAAAATATAAATTTTGATCTGCATTAACTGTCTGATTAAGACTTGAAACTGAAAAGGGTTGAGTAAAAAAGTGATTTTTAAATATTAAAGCGGCGTTTGGGTTGATAATTGAATCTGTAGCTCCGGAATCTATTAAGATTTTTAAATTTAAGTTAGGTAGATAGAAAAATGGTAATTTAAGTTTAGAATAAATTGAGTTTAGGTCTATAGTTGTTGTGGGTCTTCCGAGGCTGTTACACGAAAATTTTCTTCTTGCGTTTCTTCATTTTCGTTGTAATATTCATAAGTATTGTCTTCAAGTGATTCGTTTTCATAAACATTATTCTCGAAATAGTCTTCGCTTCGTATTTCTGTATTAAACAATTCTTCTGAGATAAAATTTGGTCTACTTGTGGGTTGAGGAGGATTAAATTTTGGTTTGTTGGAATATGCCGAAGTTTGAACTGACATTGGGGTAGGTTTGTATGGAGCTCGTTGGATTTGATTTCCGGGCCTTGTTCCAAACACTTGTTTGTTAGTAGGAAATCTTGGTTGTTGTTGGATTGGTTTGTTAATCGGTCCTAAAAATGGTCTTGGTTGGAATGGTTTTGGATGGGGTTGAAATTGTGTTGGATTGGGTTGAAATTGTTTTGGACTCGGTTGAAATTGTTTTGGTTGGAATGGGAAAGATTTTGACTGAAATTGAGTTGGATTATTGGTAGGTTGATAAGTTTGTGGGGTAGGTCTTTGAGATTTGCTGTCTTGAAGTCGGCGTACATAGTCGGTATAATTATTTTCTTGGATTTTGTTATCATAAACCCTACATTTGTTTAGTGCGTCTTCTAGGTTAATCAAATCAAAATTCATCAAATAGGTCCTATAAGGCTCTAATAATCCCGAACAAAATATTTGCAACGATTGTTTTGATATAATATTTTTTAGTGTGAACATATTAGCGTCATGTTCATGCAATTGTACGTATTGCAGCAAATCGTTTTGAGCGAGTAAGACCTTATCATAATAATCATTATAGTTTTCGTTTTTTGATTGTATAGTGTTACGAAGGGCAGAAACGAGTAGTTCCTCATTTCTTTGGTCTCCGTACTTTCTTAATAGTGCGTTACGTATACCGGGCCATTCGGTTTCATTGTGGAAATTTAGATAATCTCTAGCTTCGTTTTTAATTTTTGATAAAATAGAAACGTTAAATAAATACGTTTGAGTTGGTGTTAATTTTGATGCTAAAAAGTTTGCTAAGTTATCCACATTCGTTATAAAGGTTGATAGATTACTTCCTGGATAAAAGTCAGGTAACGAGTTAGTTAACGCGCATAATTCGTTAATTTGGAATGGAATTAATAAAGGGGTTTGAGAAGCGTTTGCGTTTGCCATATTATTATTTAAGTGATATGGGGTAAATCTAATATTTAAATTATTTAAATTAAATTTTTCTAATTGATTGGGCTCTAATTCAGCCTCTAATTCAAGTTCAATGTCGCTATCGATCATTAAGAACACAATAATAATAATAATAAAATAAAGGAAAGGATTCAAAAACTTACAGAATTAGGAGAAGGATTGACATGTCCAATCTCAGGTTCTGTGTATCGTTCTAGATGAGGCCTTTTCTTATAATGGTTGTCTTCCTACAGGAACACAGTTCGTGGATAGATTCTAAGGTGTTGAAACACTCCAGGTACGATTTTCTCTTGGATTGTCCAAATAAGATGAGCTGGAACTTTTGAAACTTGAAGTCAGGTTTTCTCTTGGATTTCCAAATAAGATGATCTGATTATTTCTTGAGTCCAGTTTTTCTCTTGGTTTTCCCAAATAAGATGTATCGCACTTGTGAAAATATCCTGTTCGCAGCGCCAATTAAATGTTACGCGACACAATTGAACTTTTTAAAAATAATTTTATTAACTTAGTAAATAATGATACAAAAGTTACAAGCTTTAAACATAAAGAACTAATGTCGTAAGTACAGAAGTTACAAGCTTTAAACATAAAGAACTAATGCATGCAGGTAGCTTGGTTATCCCTGCTTTTATACAAAAGAATGAGTCATCGGCACGTGTGTTCTAGATTTTATTTTGAAGAAATAAAAGGTGAGCATTTGTGCTTTATTTCGAAGAAATGTTTTTTTAAAAATGTGAACATAAACACCTGCATTCGAAACAATGCGTTTAAATTAAAAGTATAACATAAAATACAAAGTTTATGATGACAGGTTGACCTCTAACAGGTGAAGGCTGTTTAAGGGTTACATAACTATATCTTATCTACTTAAGAACTTAAGGGCTTATAGGGTTAAAATTAAAAGATTACATTTCTGACCAGTCTACCTGCCCGATGGCAGCGGTGAAATCGTCATGTGAGATTATAAAAACCCTTGACCATCGGTGGAATCGGACACCGCCCGAAATAGGAGTGTAGTTAAAATTTTACTAGAAAATTTCAAAGTAATATATTTAAAATAACCTTGCAGCGTAATTGCCTAAAATTCGTGCAAGTTCACGCAGCTACAATTTACAATATTGTTATTTCACAAATCCAATATTAACAAAATAAAAATTTTGATTACAATTATGACAATTATTCATTTTATAGATTTTTTAAAGGTTAAATACAGAAATTGGTTTTGTGGTGGTTGTTTTTTCTTAATATGTTTAGTAAAATTTTCAAGCGGACATTCGCCTTAATTTTTTGACATTTTCCAGAACGAATCTTACTTCGCATCGAAAGCGCATCTTACAAATTTTTTACTGCATTTTTGTTTCAAATGAGCTATAATTAATAATTTAATATTCTACTAAAACAAACAAATATCTTAAAATTAGAAATCGTCCCTGTAACTTATTTACGTATAATAAACATTTATTAAAACGTTATTCAACTATTTTAAGCAAGAAAGAAACTACTTTGTCCAAAAATGCAATTGTTTTGTTTTGTTAGATAATTCAACTGTTTTGTTCAATAATTAAAATTTTTGTATGTTTGATAATTTAATTGGTTTTAGTTTAATAATTAAATAGCTTTCAATACAACAACTCAATCACTCTTAATTCAGCAATTCAGCTGTTTTGTTCAATAATTCATCTGCTTTGTTGAAATAATTGAGCTGTTTGTTCCAACAACTTAATTTTCTTAATTTAAAGTTGAATTATTTTTGATTCAATAATCAAATTTTTTTAAATATTTCAATCAACATAATAATATAATTTACTTATCTTTGATGCAACAATACCATCTGCGTGGTTCAACAATAAAACTGCTTCTTTAACAATTCAATAGGATTTTCTTGAATTTGGCTGTTTTTTCAACAATTCAATTATTTTAAGCAAGAAAGCAACTACTTTGTCTAAAAATGCAACTGTTTTGTTCAATAATTGAATTTTTTTTGGTTTGATAATTTGATTGGTTTTAGTTTAATAGTTTAATAGCTTTTGATATACAACTCAATTATACTTAATTCAACAATCCAACTGTTTTGTTGAAAAATTCAGCTGTTTTGTTCAATAATTCAGCTGTTTGGCTTAAATAATTCTACTGGTTGTTTTAACAATTAATTTGTTTTTAGTTTAAGTTGAATAATTTATTGTTTTCGTTTCAATAATTTAATTATCCTTTATTCAACAATGCCATTCTTTTTGATTCAACAATGCAACTGCTTATTTAATAATTCAATAGGTTTTCAATAATTCGGCTATTTTTTCAACAATTCAACTATTTTAAGCAAGAAAGCCACTACTTTGTTCAAAAATGTAACTGTTTTGTTAAATAATTCAGCTGTTTTGTTCAATAATTCAGCTGTTTGGTTCAAATAATTCTATTGGTTGTTCCAACAATTAATGATTCTTCTTGATTCAACAATGGAATTGCTTCATTAACGATTCAATAGAATTTTTGATAATTTGGCTGTTTTTGCAACAATTCAATTATTTTAATCAGGAAAGCTACTACTTTGTCCAAAAATGCAACAGTTTTGTTAAATAATTCAACTGTTTAATTCAATCATTAAATTTTTTTTTGCTTTGGTATTTTGATTGGTTTTAGTTCAATAGCTTTTGATAAACAACCCAATCATTCTTAATTCTACAAGTCAACTGCTTGGTTCAGTAATTCAGCTGTTTGGCTTAAGTAATTCTACTGGTTTATCCAACAAATACATTTTTTTAGTTTAAGTTGAATACTTGCTTTTGGTTCAATAATTTAATAATTCCATTTTTTAATTCAACAATGGAACTGCTTCTTTAATAATTTAATAAGATTTTTAATAATTTGGCTATTATTTCAACAACGCAACTATTTTAGGCAAGAATGCTTCTACTTTGTTTTCTAAAATGCAACTGTTTTGTTAAATAATTCAACGGTTGTGTTTAATAATTCAGCAATTTTGTTCAATAATTCAGTTGTTTGATTCAAATAACTGAAATGATTGTTCCAACAATTCATTTTTTTTTTAGTTTAAGTTGAATTGCTTTTGGTTCAATAATTTAATTATCCTTTATTCAACAATTCCATTCGTCCTGATTCAATAATGCAACTGCTAACAATTTATTATGATTTTTATTAGTTTAGCTGTTTTTTTATGAATTCGTTTATTTTAAGCAAGAAAAAAATTACTTTGTCCAAAACTGCAATTGTTTTATTAGACAATTCAACTGGTTTGTTCAACAATTAAAAATTTTATTTTGGTTTGATAATTTGATTGGTTTTAGTTGAATAGTTTAATAGCTTTTGATATAACAACTTAATCAATCTCAATTCAACAATCGAACTGTTTTGTTCAATAATTCAGATGTTTGGCTTAAATAATTTAAGTACCTAATTGTTCCAACAATTCAGTTTTTTTTAGTTTAAGTTGAATTGTTTTTGGCTCAATAATTTAATTATGTATGATTCAATAATTCCATTTATCGTAATTCAACAACGCAACTGCTTTTTTAATAATTTAGTAGGGTTTTTAATAATTTGATTGTTTTTTAATCATTTCATTTATTTTAAACAAGAAAGAAAGTACCTTGTCAAAAAATGCAACCGTTTTGTTAAATAATTAAAAAAAAAATTTTGTGTTGATAATTTGATTGGTTTTAGTTCAATAATTCAACAGCTTTCGATACAACTACTCAATTATTCTTAATTCAACAATCCAACGTTTGGTTCAATAACTCAAATGTTTTATTCATTAATTTAGCTGTTTGCTTCTCATAATTCTACTGGTTGTTCCAACAATTAAATTTTTTTAGTTTAAAGTTGAATTGTTTTTGTTTCAATAATTTAATTACCTTTAATGCAATACTTCCATTCTTCGGGATTCAACAATGCAACTGCTTTTTTAATAATTCATAAGGATTTTCAATAATTCGACTGTTTTCTCAACAATTCAACTATTTTAAACTAGAAAGCTTCTGCTTTGCCCAAAACTGCAAATGTTTTTTAAATACTTCAACTATTTTGTTCAATTTAACTGGTTTGTTTAACAATTCAACTATTTTTGATATAATAATAATTGATCCATATTTGATATTTGTATACCAAGTTTTGAAGTCAGATTATCGATGTTAACCAGGAAACCTTGATCCCCGGTTTCGCAAACATTTAAACTGCGATTTTGGCTTAAATAATATAATCGCAGTTAAGTGTTGATGAAACCGGGCATGAGAGGAAGAGAATTCGAGAATTCCAAAATTTTGTGGAATCTCTGGTGTTGATGTTATAATTTAAGACAAAAATGTTAATTATTTAATTAAATAAAAAGCAAATACAATAAAAAATAACATCATTTTTTGTACCCACATTGTTTTCATGCACCCATTTCCGTAATCGTGTTTGTTTATTTAATATTAATTTCGGATTTATAACTTTTTTTTCTGTTTTATGCTGATATATTAAATTTTCTTAAAATAAAGCTTTTCTTTTGCAAAATATGTGTTTAGCGCAAATTTTGAAAATACGAAAATGGTGAAAAGTGAAATGTCTGCCATATTTAATTTAATTAGATTGGCCGTAGAATACGCTAATCCCGACAATATCACCACAATAGTTATGCGGCACGCAAAATGCAATTATGCAGGAAATGTATAATCCTGTCGTCAATCTTATACCTTATGTTAATCAACAAGTTGGTGTGCATGTTAATTTGCAGTGAAATCAAAATAGTTTATTGCCTAACGAAGTAATCTTAATTTTGAATTGATAAAATAAAAAATAAACTGCCCCACGTTGGACGCCAATTTAAAATAAAATCTTTTGCAATTTCGAAATGATAAAATAAAATAAACTACTCTACGTTGGTGAAGCCAATTTGTGGTAAAATGATCTTAATTTTGAGAAAAACAGGTGCTGATAAATAAATAATTGAATATGCCATGTTGGAGAAGCCAATTGCAGTGATATTTTCCTTATTTTGTATATGATCTGTAGTGTTGCAGCTGATCGAACCCTTGCTTCGATAAAGCTAAAATAAATTTTGTAAAAATTTATTATGATTTCGTTAAATGCACAACATACGTTGACTCTTCTATTATTATGCCCAGTGCCAATTTAGTAACTGATTTTGAAATAAATAAACAAATATGAACGAATTTTTAATAAAATGAACAGTTTGAAATGAAATGCACTTTGTAGGTATGTTAGCCACATCCAAACTCAACTTAAACCTTAAATACACTACAAATAAATATTTACGGGCTTATAACTAAACTTGATTTTGTTGGCTTTAAATATGACTTTTCGGAAACAGATCAATGATGCAAATTGACTGTATGTGATGATGTCAAATGTACATATTTATCGAACTTTTTATTGAAATTGATGTCAGGCATTTAAGCTTCGTTTAAGTCTCAATGAGCTTCCATTCTCGTTGTTTGAGCTTCAACCGTCGCGAAGATATTCTCGAAATCCTTGGAGAGAAGGGAGGACTGTGGTCATGTTCTATTTTTTTTTCCTATACAGAATTTATGTGTAAATTTGGTATAAGTGGAAAAGAGCGTCTACATTCGTAACTGTCTATAAAAAATTGTTTAAAATGTAAATTATAGCATTTAAAGCGTAACTTACTCGGAGGTGTAAAAAATTTAAAATCCTTATAACTATGTCATAAATTAAATCACAAATACGAACATACAGTAGCGATCATAATATGGTTGCACTTAGTTTTTGTGATAACTTTTTAATTTCAGAAATTTTCTAAATTTTCAAAATTTATTCTTTAAATACCTTGGAATTATAACACATAATTAAAATTATTTGAAAAATTTTATAAACAAGTAAAATTTAAAAATCACAAAATAGGAAATATTTGCTTATAATAAAGTATTATTAAAAGCACTTAAAACAAAATTTAAAGTACTTTATTAAAATATAAAGATTAAAAACAATTAATACTTTGTTGCATAACCTTTTGCGGCTATAACTGCTTTGCATCGAGAAGGCATAGAGTCAACAAACTAAACGCTCCAATGGAATCTTTGCCATTCTCTCCTTAAAGCTTCTCATAACTAACTCCTATTTTGGTATGTCCCACTTCTAATTTGTCGCTCGAGCTCTTCCCACAAATGCTCTATAGGATTTAAGTCAGAAGACTGACTAGGCCACTCAAGTAGGCGGATATTAGCTTCGCCATGTAACCTTTAACATGCTTTGAAGCATATTTCGGGTCATTATCTTGTTGAAACATCCAGCCGCGTGGCATTATTCTCTTCCCATGTGGTAGCATGTGATCTTTTAATATGTCAGCATACGTAAACCGATCCATAATACCATCGATTAAGTGTATAGGTCCAACACCATCACGGGAAAAGCGCTCACTCCACCGCCGTGTTTTACAGTGGGAACCTGATACTTAACATCATATATTTTATTTACTGAACGTCGAATATACTTAATACCATCAGAAGAAAACAAATTATATTTGCTCTCATCGCTCCAAAAATTTTTAGACCATTCTTGAACTCTCTAGTTTAAGTGATCTTTGGCAAATTTTAATCGGGCTATCCGATTCTTCTTCAAAATTATTGGTTTCTTAAAGGACGCTTACCAAATAGTCCAGCTGACTTCAGTCGACGTTTCACTGTCGAAACACTAATATTATCTTCGCGATTCTCGTTAAAATCACGGACAATTTCGGTAGCCATTAAACGAGGATTCTTTACCGCATCACGAACGATCATTTTATCTTCCCGTCCGGTTGTTTTCGTGGTCGCCCGGTTCTTGGTCGATTGGCCACTGATCCATATTGGTTTATTTTACGGATCCAACGACCTATAGTTTGATTTGGTATACCAAATTTGCGATTTGCTGTCCTTAAAGAGTCTCCATTTTCAATGATTTCAAAATCGCATTTTCAGATCTTCGGAATATTCTTTCGTCTTTACCATAATTCTTACTGTTGAAGCAACTACTCTAACAAGTTTATTTCGAAAAATTAATTTTATTTACAGTTTTGACGTTTTAAAGAATATGCCACTTTACTTTTGGACACTGAATAAGAAATAATTATATTTTATACTGTTCACGTTATTAACAACATTAAATTTTATACGTCAAAATCTGTATTAGCCTACTTACTTTTAGGAATGATACAACAATTTGCAAAATAAGTTTTGCTTTTATTAATTTTGCTAAAAATTGAGTGCAACCATATTTATGACGTATGTACAAGCTCAGTGAAGCTCAAAAAGCTCTGTCAGTTGATACTAAATTTCCACACAAATTTTGAATAGGAAAAAATAGAAAATATGTCTTAACCGTGAACCATCGGACTGTCTCAAAAAGAATTAAAATTCTACACTAAACAGCGTTATGCGAGTCTGGCTATGAAATCGCCAGGCTCTCATCAAATTGTTGTCGTGAAGGCATTTTTGGAATTTATTCAGTTTTGCAGTTCTAATACCGAACACAAAGTTTTCGGAAATCTTTGGAATACGGCATCAATCTTAACTTGCAGAAAAAACACGTGTTTAAATAATATGAAAATTTAATTGAAATGAAGAAATGACTTAATCTTTATTACAAAAAATTTACATTATATTTTAATTTAGGCAAATTACATAATTCGACAAATTTAATACACTGAAAATTCTGCTTAACTTGGAAGTGTGTCACAGTATTAGCCCATTGAATACCATGTTTGTTCGCATTTAAATTTAATCACTATTTCCGTTGAAATCGGGACCTATCACAGTTTGTAATTTTGGTTTTTTTTTTCTAATTGTACTTCAAATTCATAATCGCTTGGAAAAAGTTTACTTGCATGGGGATACATAAGATCGTATACTTTTTTTATTGTATTTTGTCCTGCGCCAGTAATGAGGGCAACCTCGGCACGAGTTCTCTTTTGTGAAGTTGTTTGTGACGCCATGTAAATTGAAGTGGCAACAATAGAAATTGGAGAGCGTGATCCAATGACCGACGAAAATTTATTGGTCGTTACACGGGCAATGTGAGTAGCAGTTTTTTGCACTTTCATCGGAAGTTTAAGCCTTGAACAGAAACGTCCCATATATTCGTCAGTTGAAACAGTGGGTGGTGGCATCTTAAGGCCGATTTTTATCAACATTACGCATCTAGAAAGAACTGTTTTGTCAACATGTGTCAAGCTACTGGTCTCTTTATAAGTTCGAGGGACACCTTCTTCACAGAGAGCTATATGAAAACACGCAGCTGGAAAATATTCGAGCTTAGATCTTGGAAATTTTTTCCCTGACTTTTGTATCCTTGCGTAAAGTGCTAATGCTCTTTTTTCTATACTTTTGGTACAATTTATGTCATTGACATAACGTTTAATTTTCTGCTCGGCATCTTGTAATAAGCGATCGGACTTACTCGTGGTCTTTTTATTCTTATATTTACCACCACGTCCTCGGTTTCTTCTGCGATTATCGGTTCATCACACAATTCATTTTCTGCTGCACCAACTTGCGATAGGTCCCCACCAGTATCAAAATTGTGTACTTCAAGAACTACTCCGCATTCAGTGCAAATTACGTCTCCGCTAATTAAATCTTCATATAATTCAGCATCGGGATGATTTTCACAATGCATCTCTTTGTTTTGCAATATAAAATTTATGTAAACAGCATAAAATTAGCTATCTTATTATTTATCCTACTTTTTATCCTAAGAAATGTGTTTTGTTGTTTATATATAGTTTTATCAATTGATAAACATTGAACAAAATAATATTTGAAATGATTTGTATAAATGAGTAATTGGGTTTGTTAATATATTATAAACACAAACAATTGTCAACGGTTTCGGTTATGTCTTCAAATCATATTATAACATACTAAAATATTTTTCACACGTTATCTATCAATTAAATGCTACAAATATAGATTACAATACGTTCGTTAATATAACCAATAATATCAGAACAATCTTACTTGAAAATATAACAATTAACCACGATATAGATTTATATTATAAACATACTTCGTATTTATAGTACCAAAAACATTTTTATACTAAAGAATTATATAAAGCACTAATTTTCAAATGCTCAATGTAATTCAATAAGTTGTTAATACCTATCCTGCAGAACAATTTTTGTATTATCAACAGCTTAACCAATATTAAGATTAAAACTTTTTAAACTTACATGTGGATATTCTTGGTCTAATCTTTATTATAACATGTAATTTTAAAGCAAAATGCCGCATCGAATGTACATCAAAAGTTGGTTATTTGAATTTTTGTATTTCAAAGTTGATCCAATGTGTAGTTTATCTTTTGCCTTTCTTTGAGTATTTGGTGCATTATTTGCAAAGATATTTTGGCCTATACATCAACTGTACACAAAGGATTTAAGATCTTCTGTTGTTGATTTGTATTTAAGTTTCTCCACATTAAATCAAAATTATTGTTATTTTGGGACACCTGTATATAACAAAATTATTACTGGTATCTCAATTACACAAAAGGTGTATTAAATTGTACTGTTGTTGATTTAGTAATTATAATTTTTGCCACATCTATTCATTTTGTTCATTATGAAAATCATTAGTAACAATTATTACTGACAGTCTAATTTATTAGTTGTTCTGTATGAATTTACTTCACATCAAAGTCATACAATTTTGTTACATTTATTCTTGTTTCAAATGATCGATTATTAAAATTTAATATTCCACTAATGGATTTCTTCATCATAGTTACTCAAGTTACAATTTTTAAGTTAAATTGACGAAGTAACCAATCATGACGACAAAACACAAATAAATAAATCATCTGATTGGTTATTTCGTCAATTTTGCTATAAACTTGTGAAATGTAATTAAAAATAAAAAATTGTTTGTTTTGTATAATTTCAACTTAAACGGGTCCTTCTTCTCATTAAATTTATTTATCGTTGTTTATATAAGAGTTAATTAAAATTAATTATTATCTTAGTTGATTTTTGTGAAAATCATTTCTGGAACGTTAAAACTTAATTAGAGAATTGCTTTAAAAATTTGGTGTGAAACTTGTTTAATAATTTAATCGTTTTATTCAACAATGTAGCATTATCCAAAAACTGTTTTGTTAAATAATTCAATTATTTAGTCCAAAAATTCAACTGTTTGGTACAACAATTTCATTGTTTTATTCAATTATTCAACTTGTTTATTCAACAATTTAAATATTTTTGGTTTGAGAATTTAATTGGTTTTAGTTTAGGAATTCAATTGTTTCTAGTTCAACAACTCAATTATCCTCAATTCAACAGTTCAACTGTTTTAAGCAAAGAAGCTATTAACAAAACATAAAAAATGTAACTGTTTTTTTAAATAATTCGGTTACTTTGTTTAATAAATCAAGCAATTTTGTTGAACAAATTCAACTGTTCGGTTCAAATAATCCAACTGATTGTTCCACAATTCAATTTTTTTAGTTTCAAGTTGAATTATTTTTTGTTTCATAATTCAATTGTTTTTGGATCAAAAATTTAATTATCCTCAATTCAACAGTTCAACTGTTTTAAGCAAAGAAGCTATTAACAAAACATAAAAAATGTAACTGTTTTTTAAATAATTCAGTTACTTTGTTTAATAAATTAAGCAGTTTTGTTGAACAAATTCAACTGTTCGTTCAAATAATCCAACTGATTATTCCAACAATTCAATTGTTTATTCATAGTTTCAAATTGCAATTAGTTTTTGATTCAATAATTCAATTCTTTTGGCAATTCAACTTAATGTTAACTAAAATACTATTCAACAATGTAATTATTTCTTAAATTATTACAGTTAACTTTTTAAAAATTAAGAGTACAAATTACAGTGTCAAAATCGCTGATTGTTAACAATTTAATTGTTTATTTCAATTGAATTAATTTTATTTCATAATAATTATCAAAATTTAAATGATCAATTTTATTGATATTACAGTGAAAACCTCTCAAAAGTCAGAGAATTATTTTTAAAAATTTGGCGGAACTCTGTGTTAATGTTAATTTTAGCAGAAAATGTAATTATTAAATTAAATAAAAACACTTGAATATAGCGAAATTACTCTTGGTACATAATTTAGCGGATCTTGCTCAAGTTAGTGATAACTTGTGATCAAAATTCCAATATCAAATTGTGCATGCGGAAGCAACTCTAACGTCCCCTTATCAGACTCCGTAGATCAAGCACGTAATTTCTGTCACAGTGCTAGCAACATCTTTGAAGTATTAAATCTCGAGTATCCTCTTGGGGAACGGGAAAACGACATAAGTTGTATCCTTGCAAAGGAACCCAAATAATAATAATTATGCAAATATTATCAATTTTTCAGATGTTTTGGCGAGAGTTAATCAACCCTGATTGCGATTTTCACCATTTTTTTTGTACATTAGGTAAGATAATATTGTTTTTAAATATCATATTCCATTTCCCAGTTTTGGAGTTAACTGTTATTAAAATTGAATAAAACCCAAAATATTTTTTCTCCAAGTCCAGGTCTTGGGTTTTAACGTAAAATGTATCTTTTCCCAACAAAAGCTTGAAATTATTTAACATTTTTCTTTTAATTTAATTTATAACTCGAAATTCGTTCATTCTAGACGATAAAAGGTTATAAATTAGTTTTTAGATAAGTAAATGATCTTTAAAAAAACACTAATCCATTAGTACTATAAAATCCATAATTCTCCATAAAAATCCTACATTACTTGTTCTACTTGGTCATTTATCACTTATGGTGAATATTCTTCCTGTTTTTTCTTCTTTTGTTGAATCTTCGCAAAGATTGTTCGAGTATGGTATTTTCTTTCATTTCCTTTTTTACTTTTCCTTGGTTCTAATGTAAGAGATCTTGTAATTCTTTGTTTTTTTTTATTTGTTCTTTTAAATGTCCCGTTTCCCAATTTTGGAGTTAACCGCTAATCAAATTAAATAAAACCCAAAGCTTTTTTTCTCCAAGTTCAATAAGTCTCAACAGTTTTGGGTTTAATGCAAAATGTATTTTAAAAATTTTTTTCCACAAAAATGAATTTTATTTTAATATTGCATAAATAAATTTCATTCCAAAACGCGAATCAAGTTGCTAATTTTAAATATTAAAATTTTATTTTAAAAATTGATTAATATTTTAATTTAAATATAAATAATTTTTAATTTTGTTTATAATTGTCAAATTTTATTTTCTAAGTACAAATAAATTTAATTTTATCCCACATGCAGTACAAAAGTCCGTAATCTACCAAATGTTTGACCTTGCAAGCATTAAATAGTAACTTTTAATGGTATAAATTAAATCTTCTTTTGAACTAATAATTTGTTTAATATTTTCCTTTTGCGATTTAATTTTATTTCGGTCGATTCTACTTGATTTGAATTCTGGTTTTTACAAAATGAAACTTATTTTTTATTTTTATTTGTAATTTAAAAACTTCTTAAGATATCTTTTTGAAATTTAAAGATAATATTTTTAAAGTTATTTAGAAAATCATCTGGCATTTTTCAATAGTTGCTTCCTTAACTTTCTAGATAGTATTATCAATATTAATGAAAGATGGGGAGACTCGTGAAGTCGACTTTTAAACGATCAGTTATTTTCCAGTGTTTTACCAGTCGAGTGCTTTGTTGTAGTTAAATTGTTTAGAACCACCAATTTTCCGACAATTACGATAATTTCCACTAAAAACCAATAATATATAATTGCATTTTTAATATAATATTACAAGTAGTACTATAATTTTATTTGCTTACATAAAAATTTTATATTGCAACTATGGATTGTGAAGATCATCCTGATGTGAAGTTAGAAATTGAATGTGTTGATGAAATAGAGCCAACGACAACCGCGGAAGCAACCAATGAACCTGCTGGTAATTATAAGAATAAAAATGACAATTGCCTATTACGAAAAACTCGACAAAAAATTCAAAGTTATATTAATAACATGAATTTTACCACGATTCTTGCAACAAAGGTAGAAAATACAGCAGTAGCACTTTTTGAAAGGTTACCACAATCAAGCAATATCTTCCAAGAAAGCAGCTCAAATATGTTCCTGCTGCGTGCTTTCATATAGCTCTCTGTAAAGAAGGTGCTCCTCGAACTTATAAAGAGGCCAGTAGATTGACAAATGTCGACAAAACACTTCTTGCTAGATGCGTAAATTCGGTAAAAATCATCCTGGATTTGAAATCATCGACCGATTCGTTTGACGAATATATAGAACGATTCTCTTAACTTAAATTCCAGAAATACAAAATTTAATTTTTTTTACCTTTAGATTTTAAACTCCTTAAGAATCATTTTAATTTTAAAATAATAATTTTAAATTATTTAGAAAAGCATCTCTATTTTTCAATAGTTGCTTCTTAACTTTTAGTAGTATTACAAATATTAAAAAAATGGGAGACTCGTGAAGCACAAACGACTTATTTTCCATTTTAAGGGATTTTGGATTAAAATTTGTTTAGAACCACCAATTTTGACAATTACGATAATTTCCACTAAAACCAATAATATAATATAATTGCATTTTTAATATAATATTACAATAGTCTAAATTTTAAGCACATAAAATTTTATATTGAATATGGATTGTGGATATCCGATTTAAGGTAGAAATTAATTTTATAAAACCCAACGACAAGCGCAAAAAAAAAACCTGCTGGTAAATATAAGAATAAAAATGACGATTGCCTATTACAAAAAACTCGGCAAAAATTAAAGATTTTAATAACATGAATTTTTCCAATTCGCAACAAATGTAGAAAATACCAAACTTTTAAAAGGGTTAACAATAACCAATATCTTCCAAAAAAGCAACTAAATATTTTCCCTGTGCGTGCTTTCATAAGCTCTCTGAAAGAAGGTGCTTCGAACTTATAAAGAACCGTAGATTGAAAATGCGACAAAGCACTTTTGAAAAATTGGAAATCATCCTGGATTTGAAATCATCGACCGATTCGTTTGACGAATATATAGAACGATTCTCTTCAATGCTTAAACTTCCCATGAAAGTACAAAGAGTTTAACGTCGTACCCAGGACTGATGCCCCTAATTTATGAAATCATGATCCTTTATATACAAAAAATCTGGAAACGGTTTTTACCAACAAAATTTAAAAAATGCTGATAACAATCAATTGTTATCCAAATAAGCTGTCAACATTAAACACAATGCTTTAAGTGACCTACTTACATTATTGAAAAGATTTCTCAGTTCTACAACCTCCGTCTGATGCACAAACTTTATTAAAAAATTATAGATCCATTGCATTAAAAACCGTTTACCCAGAGCAATACCATCATTTTGACACTTTTTACAATTCATTTGTATCCTCCTTCCGCCATTTTTCCTCCACTCTGTATAATTTCTTTTTTTTCTTCTGCCTTTTCTTCCTCTGTCTTGTCTTCCGCCCTATATGGCTTTATCTCTTTCTTTGTTTCTTTTATCCACTTTGTGTATTCCCCCCTATATCTTACACCCAATCAGCATACAGTCTAAACAACCTTTACGTAAAAATAAGAATGCCAAGATAGGAAAACACGTAATTATACCTGAACTTGGAATATTTCACCGGAATCTCTTCGAAGATGAAATTCCAAATCGACGAATGAGGGCGTGAAACTGAAACATTACGGAAAACAAAATCCGCAACAAGACGACCTTGGAACCGAAACTGGGAAAGAAACTTGGCTAAGAACTTCGGCAAGAGTTAATTAAACGTGACTCGAAAGTACACTTTTCCCTATAGAAATGGTTCAACCAAACGAAAGAACAGAAAAATACAAGAACTTTAAAGGCAGGATGAACTTAGTCGGACTTGTAATAAGGCCACAATTTAATTTTGAAAATTGCAATTTTCCCATAAGAAATACATGTAAGTGTATTTTGTGTTGTAAAATTTCCAATATGGCGGTCATTCTGTTGGCGGTACGTGTGCTGTGCCTGGGTCGACAGTGACTAGTGGTGGGGAGATACCAGTCGCTCTCAGAGATCCGTCGCGTCAACTTTCAAAATTTTCGAGTTGGAGCCGCTTAAGGGATGTTTTTAATGAGTTTAGCACGTGTCAAAACCGTTCGGAGCCCGTACGAGCCCCGGAGGGGCGAGGGCGGGTGCGGAGAATAGGTTTTGACAGTGCAACCACCTCGAAACAAATTCACGTTAAAAATAAAAAACCTCATTCAAAAATATTTGTAGCCCTGAAAAGGGCTGATTTGTTAATCGGAGATAATGTAGAGTACTTATACCGGATATCGCTCGGTGATTTGCATTAGCATGTTTTCGAACCGTTCCACATGGGTGCGGCCGAAAATGGAAACCCACATAAATTGTCGCAGATGGCCTGGTAACATGTGAGAACCTAATACTCCTAACCGACGGCAATACATTTTTAGTTTACACCAGTAGCCTTCCACCCGATTTGTACAAGTCCCGGTAACGGGGTCGACAAAATTCCTACTGTGATTGACCGTTTTGTGGGTGTAAGGCGAGACCCCTCCAAGACGATCCAATCCACGATATCCACCCCAGCAATCCGTCCAAATCTCAGTGCCAGGTCTTACGTACTTCAAAATGAGAGGTTGTAACGTAGCGGCATCCCTTCTAGAGACGTACAACACGATGCCCCTACTCTCCAACGTGCTGTACAGCCCTACAATCCACTTTTGTTGTCGGGCAGGTACCCTACCAACGCCAGCTTTCCGTTTCGTTATTACACTCTCATCGATCTGTACGACCTGGCCTGGACCCCCGATCTGTAAAAGAATGGGATTGCTCAGCAGCGTCCAACTGCAAATACGGCGAAACGCCGTATAAAACTGATAAACCGTTTGCCGGGTTACACCGACAACGTTTGCAGCCACTCCAGCTCTGGCCTCACAAGCCCACAAAACAGAAGGTAAATCACAATCCTGGGTGGTAACCTACAGTTATCAAAAAATGTACCCTCGGTTATACGGTATGTTCTTCGACAGCTAGTACATCTGAAGCAAAAATTCAAATAGGTATTGTTGTTCCTCACAACATTGCAGTAACGCCTGCATGTGCGGACGATGCATCTCTTGTTACGAGGTAACAAACGATTACGCACCAGCAAATCAAGTACTCCTTCATCATCCCGATTAAATGCGTTAGCAATATCGTCAATATTTGCAATATTCATGTCAAATGCTACGTTCAAACTAGTTGAATTGCTGTAAAATGCGTCGCTTACATATGAGACCGCCTTAATAAGGTGGGGATATGCCAATGAGAAACCAGTGCACCAATGAAATCGCCGCATTCGCCCGCATTTCTTTACTGCCCTTTGTACACCAAATTTGTGAACCTTCCGCAAATTTTATATTTTTTATGTCTATATAGCATCATTATCTATCATAATTTACAAAAATTATGGTAAAAATCGCAATCACGGTTGATTAACTCTCGCCAGAACTTCAAGTGTCTACCCACATTTTAAAACTATATAATTACTAGCAGGTCAGGCGGCCTATCGGCCGCCATACCCTCCTGGTGAGTGAATGCAGTGGAACTTCATTAATATGCTACTCGATCGGTGAGAAACTTGATCAACTGCTCAAAAGGTATTCAAAAGCACACTTTTTCTTATAAAAATTGCTTCACCAAACGAAAGAGCACAAAAAAATGAATCGCTTAAGGTGAGGATGAATTTCGTATAATAAAGCCACACAATATTCCCGTAAGAACCACATGTAAGAGTATTATTGCGTAATATTACGTCATATTAAACACATTTTATCGCCAGTCCGTACGATGCAGATGAGTCGACACTTGCAACCGGAGAGGAACTACCAGTCGCTTCCTGCAATCTGTCGGGTAAACATCTACGCTTTGCCGAGTAAGACCAGTTTAGCTCACCGATGCGAAAATTGTTTTTTTTATCAGTTTAGCTCCGCTCGTATTTGGCATCAATTGAGCCAGAGCAGGTGCCATTTTGGTCGATTTCTCTGATATTTTTTCCAGATGTTGTTGGAAGCGTAGATACTTATCGAAAGTAACCCCCAGTATGCCAATAGTATCTTTGAATATGATCTCAGGTACATCTTCGATCCTGATTGGTGCAACCTCGCACTCTCTCCTGTCCCTCACTAGTAAAGCCTCCAATAAGTTGGAATTTATTTTCTCATTTCTTATGTCAAGTGAGGCCAGCAGGCAGGGTTCCCTAGTACGACGTGTGCCAGACTTTGCACGTTCTGCCATATTTCTTATTTTGAAAAGGGCATCTACAGCGGATCTCCCTTTTATGAAGCATCCAAACTGCTTTTCTGCGAGTACTCCGCCTTTCTTCATTTCTTTATTCAGTCTTTGGAGTAGCAATCGTTCCTATAGTTTACCAATATTATCCAAAACGCATTTAGGTCTATATGACAAAGGATCGTCCAGCGGTTTGTTCCCCTTGCGTAGGAGCACCAGCCTGGCCATCTTCCATATGTTCAAGAAATCTTCTTTCTTCAGATATTCGTTCATAACTTCCAGAATTATTTCTAGACGTTCGCCTATTATTATTTTAATTATTTCAGATCTGGTGACTTTTGCGTTGACATGTAGGTTGCCGCTGTTTTTTATCTCTTCCAGCTGGAACGTCTTCAATTTCTCTGATTCGGTCGTACGTTGTCTTGGGGTGGGTTGGGCCGGAAAAAGTGTGCTGAAGATGTTTTCAATTCTTTCTCAAATTAGCCCTTGTTGTTTTTGTGAGCCTTTTTAAGACTAGCCTATACCCCATAGCCCGCACGTCCGCGTAAACTTCTTTTAGAACTTCCAATCAGAAATTTCTTGTACTTTTTGTATTGCGAGACAAAGTTCCTTCTTGGCTTATTTCAATTCGGCGCTAGTCGAATGTTCGCCTCTTACTTTATTTTACGTTCAGCTATGCATTTTTGTCTGCATCTGGCTACCTCGTCGTCTCACCAATACACCTTCGCCTTTGTCTTTGTGGCTTTTCTGAGCATGCTGTCGTCGCATAGCCTCTCAAGTTTTGTCGCCAGTTCTGGCTGAGGTTTCTTAACTGCCCACTCTTTTTTGGTTCGGGCCATTGGTTTTGAGTGGTTTGTTATTGAATACTTTACATATTTATGGCCGGTAAGGCTCTCCAGGTCCTCCGGCACCCTCCAGTCGGCGACCCTGTCCAGTATGCGGAGTGGCCATTATGACCTATTTTTCGTGGCTTCTCTGGAGAAGTTTGGCACTTTGCCCACGTTGCACACGCGGACGCTATAGCTTCCAAGAGTATGCGGCCCCTGCCGTCAGTTGTTTTTTTGTGAGATTCTTAACTTTATTATCCTCGGCTTTAATTTCTTGCTTTATTTGTTTGGCAGCACCACGCAGCTCCGTAAAGATCTACTTCACTTCCTTAGCCGTGTTCTTAGATTTTGTATCTTTGAACATCTCCTGGGACCTGTTTAGTGGGATCACCATTAGACGCAAGGGATCAAACTCAAATCTGTTTTCTACATTCCGGGTTGCCGAGGAAACTCCAGAAGTTAAATTTCTGACCGAGAGCGACAATTTCGACCGCAATACATTTTCTACTGCGCTTTCTTTCTTATTTTCTTTTTTCTTCCTTTCTTTTTCGTTTTCGCCAGTAGCTTTTTTTGGCTGGCTACTCGCCGGATGACGATCGAGGGAGTCCACTCTTCGATTGCCATCACCGACTGTTACTGGAGTGTAAACTCTTTCTCTTTCACGTTTTCGCTCATCTTGTCTTTTTCATCTAAAGATTTTTTTGAGGGCCTATTACTCTCCGTTAACGTCCGTATTTTCCCGGACGTCATGTAGCTTTCGACGCGACTTCCTTCATTTTAGCTTTGGAGAGAGACAGATGTTCGTCAGCCTTGCAGACTACTTTCCTCCACCGGCTACTTTCCTCCTCCATCTTGGAGAATCCTCCGCAGGTTACCGGGGACCATCAACTAGGAACTGTGAGCAGGATTTCAGTCCCTTTCCTAGATAACCTTTTTTTTCCTTTTTTGCGTAGGGAGGGGGAAATCTTAAACAAGACACCACCAGCCCGTGCTGGGTGGTAGTGTGGGGTTCTACCCACTAAAATCCCCTCCCTGTGGTAGGATGGTTTCGCAATGGCACTGTCCAGGCCTACCCGCTCATTTTCTAGTGGTTTCTCTGTAGATGCTAAGCATTGATTTAGGCAAGGGGTCAACCGCTAGAGGAAATCGTGCACAATTAACTTCACACTTCACGTACTTCATCATAATTCTCCATACTTCTTACAGAAGAGACTTACAGAAATACCAAAATTTGAGCACTTAAGGTGTTTCACACCCCCCAGCCCCCCGGATCAAGTAGTTTATTTTTATCAGAAGTAAACTGAACTCTCCTGTTGCAGAGATCTACCTCCCAGGAGTACGGAATTTATAATTACGCAGTTTATAATTAATTGCCAGATTACGAATTAAACACATTTACTTGGCCATAGCTAACTTTAATAAACTTAAGATATGCTTAAATATTTAATTCACTTTTAATAAGTGACGGTCACTGGGCTAGTAGTTAGAGCGATCCACTGCTAATGCTAAGGCACCCGGTTCGAACCCGGAGGAGTCTACAAAGGAAAATTTTCTTTCTGACTCTCTTTCTATCTATGACCGTCTCCATGCTTCGGAAGGCATGTAAAGCCGGTGGTCCTCCTATGTTATTGAATTGCCATCATTAACAACAATATAGGTAACAGGCACATCTGAAGCCAGTCTAGCAAACTACTTCAGATGTAAAACAAATAATATGCTCACAGAACCAGCAGTAGCTTCGGATCTTTATCGATGCTACTGTTGGATATTACAGGACCTAGTCCTAATTTAAGAAGAAGAAGAAGAAGACTTTTAATAAAAATAAATTATTTAAACCGGGGGGTCTGGGGGGTGTGGAACACCCTCCAGTGCTTCTACAACGGGAGATCTTAAGTTTACTTCTGATACAAAGTAAACTACTCGGTCTGGGGTTCTGCATGTTCTGCAATGTTCTTCATTCCAAAATTTGTGTACTGGAAGGTGTTCTACACCCCCCCCCAGTACTTTATGTACTTCATTAGATGTGTACAAAAAACTTCACCAGCGGTTAACCCCTCGGATTTAGGGAAGTTTTCTCTCCCTTTCTTCCCGTTCTTTGGTAGACATGATGGCTCCCACCATTTCATCCACGATGTCCCATTTTTCTTCGTCTAGCAGCATGGTTAACCTGGATTCCTGGATAATGGTTTGGTTAATGGATAATTATAATAATGAATAATGGACCATGGTTTCCTGGATAACCTGGAAACGTAGTTCGGTACTTGGTGCATCAGGGTCAACACAAATAAAAGCAAGGCTACCTACCTCTCAAGGCATCAGGATCATTAATCCTCGAATCTCGACAAAAAGAAATCCGATAAAAAGTCCCTCAGACTTCTAAATTCTAATCTAAGAATCTTTGACAGAGATTAATATGATAACCCTTGGACAGATACCTCTAAGTACCTGGAGGTAATATTGAACAAGGAACTCCAATGAGGCCCCCATATAAAATCGTCAAGCCAAAAAAGAAAGGGGCACAATGGCAGCTTTGTCCCCTTCTCAAACAGCAGAAGAAACCTGGCAATATAGTACATAATCAATTTCTCATATTCAAAGTAATAATTCGCCCAATTGCAATATATTCTCCCAATTACCCTCATTACCCAATTTTAGAGAACCCAAAATAATGCTCTTCGACGTGCCACAAATGCCCCGTGGTACGTCACAAACCCGAAACTGCAAGAGGGCTCCAACACGGAGCCCATCATAAACTTTATCGACAACCTGGAGTTCTCTGAAAACCCACAAATTTGAGAATTAGAAAACTACCAACTCGAGGATTTTCTAAAGTAGAAGAGATCCAGAATGATCCTCTAGCCTCCCGTTTAACAACGTCATTACAAAGTAAATACCTTCTTTTCAGACTTTCCCGTCGTTCATTTTCAGGTCAACCTCCATGATTCAAAAGGAAGAAAAGGGCCACTCTACCCACAGGACGACCAAAATTTAATGGAGGAAAGATGCGAACTTTATTGAATTTTGAGTGTTTATTTTGTATTTTTGAATAAAATGACCGTTGATAGCGCATTTAAAAAATTATATCCCAACTTCCAATGCCACGACCGAGGTCAACCACCAACTCCACAAAGGAGGTGTTAGTTTCAGACCCGGCGTATTCCACTTTGGGGATATGACCAGAGTTAGGGCTTAAATTGTCCCTTTTTTGAATTTAAAATATCTTTTTTATTTTACAAGCCACGTGTTGTTGAAAAACATTATTTTTCTCTTTGTTCACCTAAAGCAAAAGAAACAGAATTTAAAGATTTACAAAATACAAATTAAAAAAAATCTGTTATTGGGTTTAAAGATAAATTTAAAATAAACATTTTATATTCTAACAGCCAAACTTAATTTCACTACTTAAATAACCAAAATAAAAATTTCTTCTCAATCAATCAATTAATCAAGTTTTAATTCTTTCCGATATTAGTCAAGTTTTGCTTTGTATGGCTTTTCATATGACGATTTAAGATGAATTTTGCTGGGAAGGGTTTTTCGCAGATGTTGCATACATGCGGATTTTCATTGCTATGCATTTTTGAATGAATTTTGAAATATGCTTTATTTGAATATTCTTTATTACAAACATTGCATTGATACATACGACCGTTATGTATTTCTAAATGTTGATTTAAACGTGATTTTAGTGGAAAGCCTTTTTGGCAAATTTCACACACGAAGGGTTTTTCCCCAGTATGTGTCGTTAAGTGATCTTGCAAGGTTCGTTTTCTAGCAAATTTCACTTCACAAATTTCACATTCATAATTTTTTCACCTGTGTGCCTCATTAGGTGATATTTTAGCTGATCCTTTCCGCAAAATCTCTTATCACATATTTCGCATACGTATGGCTTTAGATTACTATGTGTGATTAAATGAGTTTTCAAAGCACCTTTAAGGAAAAACTTTTTCTTGCAATTTTCACACTCATACGGTTTTTCTCCAGTATGGGTACTTAAATGACATTGAAAGTTTATTTTCCTCATAAATTTGCCACCGCAAATATTACATGTATACTTTTTTTCCCCTGTATGGATCATTAAATGAGCTTGTAAATGTTTTTTATGTGAAAATCTTTTTTCGCAAAAATCGCATGCATACGCTTTTCCATCGGTATGGATTCTTAAATGAATATTAAGGGGTGTCCTGAGTGTAAATCGTTTTTACAAATTTTGCACGCATACGGTTTTTCTCCAGTATGGGTTCTGGTATGGATTTTCACGTACGATTTTTTTGCGAATTTTCTTTCACAAATATTACACTCATATGGTTTTTCCCCGGTATGGGTTTTTATGTGATATATCAGATCATCTTTTCTTAAAAATCTTGACTCACAATATTCACACGCATAATTTTTTTCATTTGTATGGATTTTTAAATGGCATTTCAAGATTGACTTTTGTGAAAATCGTTTTTCACAAACTTCGCACGCATAAGGTCTCTCCCCAGTATGGTCTCCTAAATGTTTTTTTAAGTACGATATACGTGCAAATTGTCTTGGACAGATTTTACACTGATGTGGTTTTTCCCCAGTATGGGTTTTTAAGTGATTTTTCAAGGTTCCTTTTCTGATAAACTTGACGTCACAAATTTTGCACTCATAATTTCTTTCGCCGGTATGAATCATTAAATGGAATTTCAAATCTCCCTTCAGTAAAAATTTCATTTCGCAGATTTCGCACACAAAC
Source organism: Lycocerus yunnanus (assembly GCA_036346125.1). Classification (NCBI taxonomy): domain Eukaryota; kingdom Metazoa; phylum Arthropoda; class Insecta; order Coleoptera; family Cantharidae; genus Lycocerus; species Lycocerus yunnanus. Next base: position 38,790 of record JARFIX010000170.1, on the reverse strand, counting down.
AGGTTTTCGCCAGTATGCCTTTTCAAATGAAGTTCCAAGCTTGATTTTCGTAAATATGTTTTTTCACAACCATCACATGGATGAGAATTTCTAACAGTATGGGTAGTTATATGATACGTCAAGCTAGATCTGCTAGTAAATTTTCTGTCGCAAATTCCACATATAAAATTTTTTTCTCCTGAATGGATTTTTAAATGGGATCTCAAACTTGAGTTACATGATAATCCTTTTTTACATATTTTACATTCATACAACTGTTGCCCAGTATGTTTTCCTACATGGTACCGTAAAGTTTGCTTACTATAAAATTTCCTGTCGCATATTCCACATATATACTTAATTTCACCGGTATGACTTGTTAAATGACGTTTCAAGTTTATGTTTCGTGAAAATCTTTTTTCACAAACTTCACATGCATACGGTTTTTCGCCAGTATGTTTTCTTAAATGATATTGCAAGGTTTGGTTAGTTAAACACTTCTTATCGCAAATTCCACATATATACGTCTTTTCGCCTTGATGATATTTTAAATGGGACTTCAAGATCGAGTAGTGCGAAAATATTTTATCACAAAATTTACATTCATACAGCTTTTCATCTGGATGCTTCCTTTTCAAATGGGTTTTCAATTTTCTCTCGAGAGAAAATGTCATGGTACAAATCCAGCATGGATATTGTTGCCTTTTTTTGGAGTCTCTCAGAAGGAAGCGAATTCGGTTTAGATGTATCAAGTTCTAAATTATGAATTTTATCCTTCGGCATCCTATTAGGTATATTTTTGGAAAATTTCTACAATTGAATTCTCTGCTAAGCTCCGCTTTTCCAATTAGTCCATGCTCTTCTGCTAAATTGCATTCATTTCTATACACCCACGAGCTTAGCCAGCAATATTCTAACGAATAAGGTTTGTTCACCTCACTAAAGTCAGGTTATGTTCAATTCGTAAGAATTGATTCTACAAAATCTGCAATTATTTTATTATATTTTTCAAATATTTATAAAAATTTTATATGTATTTACCATCAGTTTAATTATATGTTCATCAAGTTAAAATATTGTTTGGGTCCAAAAAACAAGAGCATAATATGACGGCTTATAATGGTACCAACTTAATCTAATATTTGGTAGTTTGAAATATTTCGTTTAAAATAAAAACCACCAACTATTTCGTTGAAAAGTTATCTAAAAGAATCATGTTTCGAAAGAAACTTTTTGTGTTTATCTTTTTATTTTAGTTGTCCTAAGAGATGGTGCTGCGTATGTCAATCGAAGCTATGCAACTATCACTATTATGTAGTAGTAAATAAGAATATCTCGAGAAGTACGTAGCAAAATTAAAAATTTTGGTTTTTGTAAAAATAGTGCACGATTGATTTCAAATTTTCATTTTTCTTAAAAAATTACGTAAAAAAGTGTTTATAACAAGAAAAGTGTTAACAATTTTACGTCAAATTCCTACGTACTTATATAGACAATGTAATTTTATTGCTACAATTAAAATTTCAAACAAATCGGTTAGAAATTGTGGATTTTAGATAAAGCGTTTTAAGGCTTCATTAAGCACTATTTGATGAAGATTTTTATTTACCTTTATTTTCTAATTACCCTGCACCGAACAATTGGTTTTCTATATTAATGTACTGCTTTTCTTCCTTTCTAGCTGATTTTAACGACAGCAGAGCCTCTTTTGCAGTGTTAGACAGCGATCGCTCCGAGAACATAATGCGGCGTGCATCAGTTTCTGCACCGAAATTAAAGCAATTGGGCCCGATTGTCATACCATAATTTTTTTAATACTACACACATTACAGTTAAATGTACATACAGCTAGTATTGTTGCTATACCGACGATAACTTTGCCATTTGAAGCAGCTTTTGTGATCGGGGTCTACACTAATGCACAGTTGTAGCCGGATGCTACCCGGTTTTCGGTTATTTCCTTCAATATGTGTATTGCATCTACTGTTGATCAATTTCCAAATTTATTTACTCTTTATAGTTATATAAGCGTCGACATAATCTTGTAGGTCACCTGTAGTAAAGTAGTTCTTGCAATTCTCTATGTCACCCTTCTTACAAATCGGCACTATTATCATGATTTTGCACTCGTACGGTATATATTCTTTGGTATATTCCTTCACCTGCATTCTTTATCACTTTACCGCTTATCGCGTCTCTTCCCGGTGCCTTTCCATTTTTCAATCTGTTCATTACTGCTACCGTCACTAAAGTTTCCACTGACTGTTCTTCAGCATCTTCATTTGCTCTGTATTCGTCGTCTTGGCTCAATAATTTCGGGAAGTGACTTTGACAGACTTCTTTTATTTCCTCTTCGTTGTCGCACCGTCGGCAACTCTTGCCCTTTACTGTTACTTGTTTACTTATTTGTTTACTTACTGTTACTTATACTTTTTCCATGCTTTCTTCGTTTTTTCTTTGTATACAAAGTACTATCGAAGAGATCGTATATCATATCGAGCAACAGGTGATAATTTGCGAGAGTAAAATTAGTGAGTTAAAAGCGAGAGAAATTTATCTAAAACGTAATTAAGAAGATCGACGTGAGAGGACTGGATGATATTGTTGGTGCTGGTGAAAACAGCGAAATAAGGTAGGAAAACGCTACTAATTTTTGAGATAAAAAAAGTAAGGTTGCCAATATTGAAGAGCGTCGTTTTGCAAGTGGTCTGACTACGCAACACATCGAGCACCGAACTTCCATCTGGAGAGAAGAAATTTTGCCTGTGGAGGCAAAAATACTGGCGGTGTAGAAGATTTAAGAAGAAAAGATCTTGTTTGAGATGGATAGCTGAGAGTCAAAAATGGAAATGATGAGGAATAAATTGAAAGTTAAATCAGCTAAAGGATATGAAAATTTACATAGACAACGACTTGACAATTACAGAGAGGAAAATAGAGTCGGAAATAAGAAAACAGGCGGTAGAGATGAAAAAGTCTGGAAAGAAAATAAAGATAGGATACCAGAAACTGATATGGAGAAAAAATAATGAAGTGGGAAAGTGAAAAAGAATGCCTGCAAAAGGTGTCAAAAAATAGTAAGATATAACACACAAACGTCACATGGCACGAAACGGCGGGAAAACGAAATGGAAAACCTCGAGATGAAAACGAAACAAAGGAAGAGAAGAAAGTACAGGACGTGAAGAGTTGGAACGTGAAACGGTAGAACGGTGTTGAGGAGAGAAAAAATATATGAGCAGGTAAGAGAACTATCGAAATACAAAATCAATGTAGCGGCGGTACAGGAGACGAGATGGAGTAGCAATGGGGAAGCAGATGCAGATGGATATGTCTTTCTGTACTCTAGAGGAAGAAACAAGGAAGAAGTGGTGTGGGATACTTTGTTATAAAAAATGACATGAAGAGTGATATAATGCAATTTAGGCCAATAAACAGAAGAACCGCATATTTGAGAGTGAAATCATACCCGGTAAATGTAACCATAATCAGTACCATAATACGCACCAACTGGAGATAAAATCAACAGCGAAAAGGATCAATTTTACAGTGATCTAGAGGGAATACCCGAAGAGGTACCCAAACATGACATGCTGATAACTTTGGGAGACTTTAATGCTCAGACAGGAAGGAAAGACTATTTTAGGGTAGTTGCTGGCAAGTATATGGTCCATGACAAGACTAATGACAATGGACAATGATTGTGTCGAGGGGTCAACCGCTAGAGGAAATCGTGTACAATAAACTTCACACTTCACGTACTTCATCATAATTCTCTATACTTCTTCGTACTTCATATAATTCCGGAGTAATTTACGGGACTTCACGTACTTTACCAGTAATTCACGGCACTTTTATCGATAATTCACGGTACTTCACCTACTTCTTCGATACCTCATTGTATTTCACGTACTTCATTAGTATTTCAGAGACTTACCGAGATTCCAAAGTTTGAGCACTGGAGAGTGTTCCACACCCCCCGGATTGAGGACTTTATTTTTTATCAGAAGAATGCTGAAGATCTCTCGTTGTAGAGATCTGCCGCACATGGGGTGCGGAAATTTATAATTATGCAGTTTTTGATTAATTGTCCGATTATGAATTAAACACATTTACTTGGCTATAGCAATTTTAAAAAACTTGGGATACGCTTAAATATTTAATTCATTTTTAATAAAAATAAATTATTTACACCGGGGTCTGGGGTGTGGAACACCATCCAGTGTCTCTGAAACGGCAAATCTTCAGTTTACTTCTAATAAAAATAAACTACTCGATCCTGGGGTCTGGGGATTTTGCATGTTCTGCAACGTTCTTCATTTAAAATTTGTGCCTGGAGGTGTTCCACACCCCAGGACCCCGGATTGAATAGTATATTTTTATCAGTAGTAAACTGAGAATCTCCTATTACAGAAGAACAGGAGGGTGTTCCATTCCCTTCCCCCCCAGACCCCCGGATCGAGTAGTTGATTTTTTATCAGAATTAAACTAAAGATCTCCTATTGCAGAGATCTGTCCCCAGGGGATACGGAATTTATAATTATGCAGTTTATGATTAATTGTCCGATTATGAATTAAACACATTTACTTGGCTATAGCTATTTTAAAAAACTTGGGATACGCTAAAATATTTAATTCATTTTTAATAAAAATAAATTATTTACACCGGGGAGTCTGGGGGGTGTGGAACACCCTCCAGTGTCTCTGAAACGGGAAATCTTCAGTTTACTTCTGATAAAAAATAAACTACTCGATCCTGGGGTCTGGAGGGTTCTGCATGTTCTGCAATGTTCTTCATTCCAAAAGTTGTGCACTGGAGGGTGTTCCACACCTCCCAGACCCCCCGGATCAAGTAGTTTATTTTTATCAGTAGTAAACTGAGAATCTCCCATTACAGAAGCACTGGAGGGTGTTTCCCCCCCGACCTCCCGGTTCGAGTAGTTGATTTTTTATCAGAACTAAACTGAAGATCTCCCATTGCAAAGATTTGCCTCTCAGGAGGTACGGAATTTATAATTACGCAGTTTATGATTAATTATTGTCCGATTATGAATTAAAACACATTTACTTGGCCATAGCTAATTTTAAAAAACTTGGAATATGCTTAAATATTTAATTCAGTTTTAATAAATAAAGTAGTTAAACCGGGTGGTCTGGGGAGTGTAAAACTTCAATGTAATTAATTAATAACGGCGAAACAATGAATTAACAAAGCATTTTATTGAGCTACCAAACCGTCGTAATATTCAAACAAAAATATTGGTAGAAAATCGGCAGGCAATATTTTTCATCAATATTGGCGCAATAATATTACAGCAACTTTAAACCAATATTGCTGCTATATTCACTTGCGATATTAGAACAAATATTAGAAACAAGCATCACACCAATTTTGGGCTGAAGATCAGAAGGCAACATTGGTCATGTTTAAATCAACATTGATGTAATATTGATTTCCTATATTGCCGCAATATTGGCTGAAAATTGGCTGTGTGTTCTTATATTGTACCAATCTTAAACCAATATTGGTGCAATATTGTGTTCCTATATTGACTCAGTATTAGAAATCAATATCGCACCTATATTGGCTGAAATTCGCCAGGTAATATTGGCCATCAATATTTCACTAAATTTTAACCAATATTGGTGCAATATTGGATTCCTATATTTGCGGAATATTGACTAAATATCGCCAGGCAGTATTGGTCATCAATATTGGCGCAATATAGCACCAAGCCAATATTGGTTGAATATTTATTTTATTTATTTATTTTCAGCTTTACATTCAAGTAGAATATCGCTGTCTTATTTAAGATTTACAGATCCGATTTAAGAGGTGGATCAGTGCTCACTATATCACTCACACAAGTTTGTCTTCATTTTGTGTCTATTTCTTTTTTTGTTCACAGTTTTGCATGTGTCGCGACCGTCTTGACAACTTCACTCCGTCTCTGTCTTTTTTTGTTTCTCTCTCCATTTTCTGTTTGTCTCCTCTATTCCTGTATTCCCATTGATGTTAGGTCGTATATCAATACTTGGTCTTTTATTTCTTGCAGTGCTATCACATCCACACCATTTCTTATAACCTCATTCGCTATTTTCTTCATTTTTACTAGTTTTAGCAATGTGCGCATGGTCCATGTTCCTATCTTTAGTTGCTTCTTCTTTTGTTGGATTTTATTTAGCATCAGTTTGTTGTTTCCCATATCAATTTTCTTTTGAGCAAGCTGTTTGTCGTATTTGTCTAGATTTCATTCTTTGGGGCTCCGCATGAGACGTTGCTATCGCACCTACTCCATTTATTAGTCTTTTGAATATATTGCTGTTACCTTTGTAGCTGTAAGTTTTGAGGTGCTCTCGTTTCAAGCAAATAATTTTCCGTCCACAAGTAACTTCCAATATCCTATCCAAAGTTTTTTGACCAAAGTTGCGAAGCTTTACTACTACGATTTCTCTTTCTGGAGTTTTTCTCATTTTAAACGCTTTAATTACTTCCGCTTGTTTGTGTAGTTCTTTCTGTAGGAATTCCTAGACTTTTTCTCTTGTTGCTATTTCATTTGGTAAGGCTCCCTTGATGCTCCTTTTCGTACTTCTTCATTTTTTTTCCAGCTTCACTACTATTTTCCCCTGCTTTATAATTCTTTCATTCATTCCCTCTAGCTCACTCATCACTTTCTGTCTCCATTTCTCGTTTCCATTGTTTGTCTACTTCCTCGATCTTGGTCTTTATACATATTACTTCATTTTTGTTATCCTCTATCTTAGGTACTTGAGGTACTGGGTGATTTTCAGGTTTTTTGTTTTGTTCTTATTATTCTCGGGGGAGTTCCCGATAAGATCTTCCTATTTTTAAATGTTTCCCTTCTGTCTGTTAGTTTTTTGGTTGTTTCAGTTTTTCTTCTCTTGCTGTACTCCTCTGGGGTTCCGATGCTATTCGAGCGGTCTCTGTGTGCTTTAGGGTGGTTAATCATAAGTTAATTTCTTTATATTCTACTTCTTACGCTTGGTTTCCCTCTACTCGGAGATTACGCAACCCAAAGTGTTCGCTGTTTTTAAATTTGTGCTCCACGAGACGAACTCCGATTAGGCAACCCAGATTTCTCGCCGGTTCAGTTGTAAACTACTTATGTTTGGGCAACCAGCATTACATACTAATACTAAATTGCAAATGTGTTTTATCTTTACTTAACCTACAATGCTTCAAGTTTTCATGTGATCTCCTGATTTGAAATTTACAACACTTCCAAGTTCACACCTTTTGTACTTCTGAAACTATTACGCTCAATTCTCAGTTCTATATTCAGTAAATCCAAAGCGACTTTTGTTTTAATGTACACGTTCAATATTTTGTATGTCTCCTATATTGCGAATATTGACTAAATATCGAGTAACATTATTGTATCAATATTAGCGCAATATGAGCAGTTCTATAATATGATCACAATTGATTTGTATTGCCAATATTAAAACTATTATTACCAATATTACTAAATAGTTACGGTAATATTGCACAATATTGCATAACAAGCTTTAACCATATTGTGCAATATTGATTTCTATATTGTTCAATATTGCTAAACCAATAATATAGTTGTATAAATTAATATTGGTCAATATGAGTTCCATTCCTATACTATATTGACAATTTTGCTAATTGGCAACAATATTGGCTAAATAATTTTACTACATTATTCATTGAAATACGAACAATTGTTACATAAATTAGACATATTGGTACAATATTTGAGTTCGAGTATCAATCTATCATTAATAGATATAAAACTAAATGTCGCCTTTTCTGTCCCTATATCCCTATGTGCGCTTAAATCTTTAAAACTACGCAACGGATTTTGATGCGGTTTTTCCAATAGATAGAGTGATTCAAGAGGAAGGTTTATATGTATAATACATGCATCATATACTAAGGCAACATTGCTAATTTTAGAGGTTTCTAACGTGATGTCGTAATTTTTGGGCTTATTTAGCAATTTAGCAAAACGCTGCCTAAACCCTACGAGTTAGATCAAATTAATGTACTACAGTATTGTACACCATAAAAGGTCTACAAAAAGTCCGCGATGGTATATGTTTATCTTTTAGGGATAACCCACATTAACCATTTTTATTGTTTACTTTTACGTGAAAAATGGCTTATTTACGAAGCTATTTTAAGCAATACGGCATTAATCCTTATCGAATTAAGTACCTTTAATACAGTGTGCAATTAATATAGATCAATATGGTTCCTTACAGCATGTAAATTAAACAAATATTTTCGGAGATATTACAAATTTAAAATTTGCGTTTGCGGCGGGCGGTACCGGTCGGACGGGGCATTGCGGGAGGCATGCCTATAAATAGCGCGTCGGAGGCCGCGGTTCTCCTATAGCACTTTGAATTTAGCAGCAATCGGACGCGTTTATTATCGGAGCTCTCTAGCGAGGAAAATAACAGTACTTGATAAAAACCCGTGTGTAAATGTGTAATGTAATAAAATTGTATGAATTTAGATATTCCAAAGATAGCAGGAAATCTTCATAGTAAGTATAGGGAAAGAGGAATTGTTTTACTCCAAATTTAATGCGTGCAGGCCAAGGGCAGTAATGAATGAATCAAAAATACTGGATCGATTTTAATCATGTTTTCATTGAGTGACATAGGCATATATATTTTATGCCCGTGCAAAGTCGGAGCAGGCCGCTATTTTTTTATATACAACGTTCATAGTTTTTCTGTAGTGTATTTAATTTAGTATCAGCATTGCAGGAAGCCGAGGCGGGTCGCTAGTATACAATATAGTATCAAGCTAAAATCAATATTTGTAGAATCTTTGAATATTGCGCCAATTTTTTGTGCTACATGGAGATGAAATAAGACTATATAATTGAAAAAAATTATATTTTCTAAATATTTTGTTAAAAACTTGTTAATTGAACATAAAATCTATTTAAGTCATTTCAGAGCTGGCGCTAGGAGCTGAAAGTGGTTGCGTGCTTATCAGCAAAACCAGGGGCGGCAAAATTATCTGTAAACTGAAAAAAAACAGAAAAAAAATGTTTTCCAAAAAATGCAGTTTATCATTTGGTAGAATTAATAAAAAAATAAAGGTTTAAGTCCTACTATTGATGCAGAAGATGAAACATGTATTTTGGAGAAATTGAAAAACTGTTTGGTTAGATACCTCCCCCTAATTAATAAACGTAAGCCTGCTATTTTCTTGGAGGATTTTAAATGCTGACAAAGAATGTATTTTGTTAAATAAATAGCAATTAATATTTTTGAAAAGTTGTTGTTTGTTATCATAATTTTGATATCGCCAAATGTGTGAAATTGATTTCTGCAGTTCGACGACATCAATAAAAATTTGCATTGTGTTATTACTGATGAATGTTGACGTGATTTAGTGGCTCGTAATTTTATTAACATTTTAAATTTAAATCAGTGAAGTTCATCGCCAAAATGTTGACCACCAAATTAAATGGAAGGTTTTTTTATTAGCGAATTTTCTAAATGCGCTAGAAGAATGTCGTCATCAAAGGCAACGTACGAAGATATCAAAATACCAGTGCCTTGGGGTCACATATCTGGTAAATGGTGGGGTTCCCAAAATAAACAACCAATTTTGGCGTTGCATGGCTGGCAGGTAAAATTTTACTATTTCAGCAGAATTTTATTTCCTAAATTCCTGTCATCCTTGCATTTCATTTTTTTACATTTGATTGAACGTCAGTTAACTGTATTTCTTTACAGGACAATGCGGGGACTTTTGACCGCCTCGCCCATCACCTACCACCCAACATTGGAGTACTGGCTCTCGATTTACCCGGTCATGGATGGTCATCACATTTACCTGCCGGTTTGCTTTACCACGAAATTGACACTGTTGTATTAATTAAACGAATTATAAATTATTTTAATTGGAAAAAAGTGTCTTTAATGGGCCACTCGTTAGGAGCGATTTTAAATTTCACCTACACAATGCTTTATCCTCATACAGTAAATTTCTTAATTAATATCGAAGGTCTTAAACCACTGGTGTTTGAAGAGAAAAAAAATAGAAAGATTGGTTAAATCCATGGAGGACTTCATGAAGTACGATAACTTAATTATCTCTGGAGAACCACCAAGTTACACCATCGAAAAACTTATAAAATTGTTTTATGAAAGCTCTGTGAAAACGATAGATTTGGAAAATTATAAATACATTTTGGAACGGGACATTCGCCTTTCTAACAAATTTCCCAATAAGTACTACTTTGGACGCGATCCACGGCTAGAAGTCCAAAGTGTGTTAGGTTGGGCACAGAAGGATATAGTAGACAACGTCCACAAAGTTACATGCCCCTTCTTATTTTGTAGAGCCTCCCGTGGTCTCATTGTGGAAAAGAAGGAACATATAGATGAAGTGATTGAAAAACTTGCAATTTACAATAAGCACTTTGAGTTTCATATTGTGGATGGAAATCATCACGTTCATCTCAATAATCCTGAAGCAGTGGCGCAGTTAATTACTGATTTTATTAAAAAACATGATCAAGATAACAATAGCAGTGCTGGAGTAAATCCCGCCATAATTGTTGATAAACAAGAAGTAACTAAAATGTAAATTTTTACAGGTAGAATTTTTTTTCACGTTCTTCAATTTTTTAAACAATTATTTTCATATCATTAGGGGGTTCCCACGTAAATTTTAGCTTCTTCGTATGCAAAACACATTATTTAATTTTAAGTTAAATTAAGTTTTTTTCTAATGAAATGTTGTTATAAATTATTAAGCAATTACTTATTAAATGTAATTTTTTCGCATTAAATGTTTTTTTAGCACCTTAGACCAAGAAGAAGAAGACATTTTTAGTCTAAGACACCGTTGTACAATGTTGTTTCGCCTTTTAAAGTTTCCACAGTTAAACTTAGCCCTAAATGAATGAATATGGATTAAAACCCATTAAAAATTGAAATCAAAAACTGTATTCGAAAATTTTATAATAATTAATTGGCATAGCTTTTGGGAAACCCACATCAACACCCTAGATTTTCGAAGTGACGAGTCCGGCCCTGCGTAGTGTTTACAAGTAATGAGACGGTAATTTGCAAATTTTAAGAGAAGCATAAATCTGAGAATTGAGCGTAATACGTTTTTTAAAGTACGAGAGCGTGGTGAAGCTGTGGAAGTGTTGGAGACATCAACAGAAGAAAATTTAGAGAAACAAAGAAAAACTTGAAAAATAAATAAAAGTATTTTCCCTAAAATTCGCACTATTTTTTGCGGTTTTTATATAATAGTAATACATCTCACTGTTATTCTTCGTTAGATAACTTTTTTCCAGATCTAAAATTTCTGTTTTTGGAATCGAAAACGTGACTCAATTTTGGTAGTGTTGGACTAATGCCAATGTCTGTGATTGCTATTTTTCTTTTTTTTCAAATCGACTTTACTAAAATATTAACAGATAATTTTTGGAATTTTTCTTCGATTTTGAAACAAAATTCCAGTAATACTTTTCTGACTTTCTCTACTGATACTTTAATAAACGCGATTATACAATAATTATTTGAAATACAGCAAACATTGCAAAGTTGTAACCTCCCAACGAGGGGTCAACCGCTAAAGGAAATCGTGTACAATTAACTTCACACTTCACGTACTTCATCATAATTCTCCATATTTCTTGGTACTTCATATAAATCAGCAGTAATTCACGGCACTTCACGTACTTCACCAGTAATTCACCGCATTTCATCAATAATTCACGGTACTTCACCTACTTCATCGATACTTTATTGTATTTCACGTAATTCATCGGTATTTCAGAGACTTACCAATATTTCAAAATTTGTGCACTGGAGGGTGTTCCACACCCCCCAGACCCCCCGGATTGAGTAGTTTATTTTTTATTATAAGTAAACTGAAGATCTCCCGTTGCAGAAATCTACTCCCAGGAGGTACGGAATTGATAATTTTGCAGTTTATGATTAATTGTCAGATTATGAATTAAACACAAATTTACTTGGCCATAGCTAATTTTAAAAAACTTGGGATATGCTTAAGTTTTTAATTCACTTTTAATAAAAATAAATTACTTAAACCGGGGGGTCCGGGAGGTGTGTAACACCTTCCAGTGCCTTTGGAATGGGAGATCTTCAGTTTAATTCTGATAAAAGATAAATTATTTAAACCGGGGTCTGGGAGATGTGGAACACCTTCCAGTACCTCTGGAACAGAAAATCTTTAATTTACTTCTGAAAAAAAATAAATTACTCAATCCGGGGAATCTGGGGGGAACACTCTCCAGTGCCTCTGCAACGGGAGGTCTTCAGTTTACTTCTGATAAAAACTAAACTAGTCGATTTCAGAGACTTACCGAGATTCCAAAATTTGTGCACTGGAGGGTGTTCCACACCCTCCAGACCCCCCGGATTAAGTAGTTTATTTTTCACGATCACGATCTGCCTATATCTATCCACTGCTGGATGTATGTTGGTCCCGGATGTTCCCCATTTTGCTCCACCTCCGTCTGTCCCCGCTTCCGCCATCCAACGCACTCCAGCCACTTTCCGGACGTCATCCTTCCATCTTGTATTCGGTCTGCCAACACTTCTCCGTCCTTCTCTTGGTCTCCACTCCAGAACTTTTTTTGTCCATCTGTTGTCATCTCGACGAGCTATATGTCCAGCCCAGTTCCATTTTAGCTGGGAAACACGTTCAATAACATCTGTGAGCTTTGTTTGCTGTCTTATCCAGATATTTGTCTTACGGTCTTTTAATTTTATGTTGAGAATTATTCTCTCCTGGGCTCGTTGTGTTCTTGCGAGTCTCTGTATGTGTTTTTTAGTGAAGCACCAAGTCTCAGCTCCGTATGTGAGTACCGGAAGAACACATTGATTGTAAAGTTTACTCTTCAGGGTGTTCGAGTTTCTGATTTAAAATATTTTATATTTTATCGTCTTATCGTTTATTTTTATCTTAAGTAAACTGAAGATCTCCCGTTGCAGAAATCTACCCCCAGGGGTACGGAATTTATAATTGTTTAGTTTATGATTAATTGTTAGATTATGAATAAACACATTTACTTAGCCATAGCTAATTTTAAAACGCTTAGAATATTCTTAAGTATTTAATTCACTTTTAATAAAAAGAAATTATTTAAACCGGGGGGTCTGGGGGGTGTGGAGCACCCTCCAGTGCCTTTGGAACGGGAGATCTTCAGTTTAATTCTGATAAAAAGTAAACTATTCAATCCGGGGGTCTGGGTAGTACGAAACGCCTTCCAGTGCCTCTGCAACGGGAGATCTTCAGGTTTCTTCAGCTAAAAAATAAACTACTCAATCCGGGGGAGTCTGGGGGTGTGGAACGCCTTCTAGTGCCTCTGCAACGGAAGTTCTTTAGTTTATTTTGATAAAAAATAAACTCGATCCGGAGGGTCTGAGGGGTGTGAAACAGCCTTCAGTACCTAAATATTACAATGCAGGCAAACATATTAAAGGTTTAAAAATTTTTGGTTTTCTAAAAAAATTATGACATATTCTTGGGGGGCAACAAAAACGGGTAAAGCAAAATAAATTAGCTACAATCATGCACAAACGATTATTAAGATTATTTCCAAATTGCAAGGGGGGGAGCTAGCAGGTCTCCAATCCCCACCCTCCAACTAATTTTCTAAATAATTTAAAACCAAAAAAGGTTCAAGTGAAAATAAGGAAAGCACAATAGATATAAATTTTTTAAATTAAAAATTTGCAATGGAAGGAGACTGAGAACATGCACCTTATTATTGCACCAAACTCATCCAATCAGACCACAACAAAATAACCAAACACACAGCAAATCAAACACCTGATTGGTTATTTTGTCAATTTAACTTTAATGTATTTTAACTGATAGATAACTATAGTTGAAGAAAGATGGAAGATAGAAGCATAAGAAGATAGTTTAAATTGTATTATCACATTATGGAGCCGTCTTTGTGCAACCGGGACAAGCGCGTCATTTTCGCTTCAATGTAATTAATTAATTATGACGAAACAATGAATCGCCAAAGCTTTTTATCGAGCTACCAAACCTGCATGATATTCAAACAAATGAGCTAAAAATTACAAAATTATCTAAGAAATCTAAATTTAATTTTATTAATTGATTACTATTAAGCTAGCAACGACTAAAACTTTTAATTAGTAAAATAATGATAAAAATAAACTACTTAATCCGGGGGGTCTGGGGGGTGTGGAACACCCTCCAGTGCACAAATTTTGGAATCTCGGTAAGTCTCTGAAGTACCGATGAAGTACGTGAAATACAATAAAGTAAGTGAAGTACCGTGAATTACAGGTTGGCTGTAAAGTATGGAAAGCAAAAATGAAAGAATGTGAACTTTTAAATAAAATTAGTTTTTTTATTCAATATAATCTCCCTCAACTCCAATACACTTATTCCAATGAACCTGCAATAATTTTATTCCATCTCTGTAATGATTTTCTGGAAGCTCTGCAAAATACTGTTCCACGACTGAAATAGCTTCTTCATTCGATGAAAAACGCTTTCCACAAACGAATTGTTTCAAGTTTCTGAAGAGGTAGTAGTCGCTAGGAGCGAAATCTGGTGAATACGGTGGATGTTCAAGCAATTCGTACTTTAGTTCATTAAATTTTGCCATTGTTAAAACACTTTTGTGGACAGGTGGGTTGTCTTGGTGAAAGATGATTTTTATGTTGCAAACCGGGTCTCTTTTCACGAATTTGTTCATTCAATTGATCAAAAGGTTACAATAATATTCAGAGTTAATTGTTTTACCTTTTTAAGATAATCAATCAATAAAATCTTTTGCATCCCAAAAACTGATGCCATAACCTTTTTTCTGATCGTCCTGACTTCACCTGTTTTGAGCTAAACAACCAGCCTCAGTCTACTGTAATCGTTCTGTTTCAATTTAGGATCATGGTGGTAGATCCAAGTCTCATCCATAGTTACAAAACGACGCACAAAATCGATTTTATTCTTATTAAAAGATTCAAATGATGCTGAGAAATTTGCTTTGATGTGATTTTTGATTGAATTTGTTAAAAATGCGCACTAACTTTCAAACAGCTTTTCACGGACCCGGACAATTAGGCGCAGCCGAATAGGCAGCGGCACAGAATAGGCGTCAGCCAAATAGGCATGACATATAGCGAAAGCATTTAGCGCAATATAGCAATAACGTTTAGACCGAAATACTGGCGCAACCGTTTTAGCGATCGATTTGCCATGTTAGCTGAACCATTTATAGGCGCGCCCATTTAACGTGTTCATTTAGGCGGAGATATCCATAGGCGCGATCCGATTAGTCGCAAATTATCAGTATTTTTTTCTATTTATTGTGAATAAAATGCCAAATATGGAAAACATTTTGTAGACGTGTTACTTGTGACATGTGCCTGGTTGACATAGACTCAGTGGTGGGAGATACCAGTCGCTCTCTGAGATCCAAGTTGCATCAACTTCCAAAGTTTTCGAGTTGGGGCTACTTCAGGATGTTTTTAGTAATAAGCGCGTGTCAAAACCGCTCAGTTGGAGCGACCCGGAGGGTCGCGCAGGGTGCGAGAGAGTTTTGACAGCAACCACCTAGAAACGATTCACACAAAAGTTTTTTTAATTATAATATTTTTATTGCGCTAAATGACTTTGCGCCTAAACGGATCGCGCCTATATGTCTTGGCGCCTATATGTCTCGGCGCCCAAATGGGTCGCACCTAAATGGGTTGCGCCTAAGTCGCATTGCGCCTAAATGGGTCTGCGTCTATATGTCTCGCGCCTAAACGGCTCCGCGCGTATATGTCCTGCGTCTATTTGGCTGCGCCTATTTGTCTGCGTCTATTCGGCTGCGCCTAATTGTCCTAGACCGGCTTTTTCATACGTAATTCTTTATGTAAAATATAGAGTACTCGTTCGTCTGAGATGCCTATAGTATTAGCAATTTCACGCTTAGTCAAATTTGGATCTTCACTAACAATATTATGTACAGTGAATCACAAAAGGTTTCGCCTACCCATAAAATTACAACGAATTTCTCATTTATTATTGATTTACTCAGTTATTTTGGAAAAAAATAGTGTTTTTTTAAAACTGTATTAAAGAACCAACAATTATAATTACATAAAACACAAAAAATTAGATAAAAATTGTTTATAATATTAAAATAATCGAGATTATTTTATTCACTTTGCATTTAATATAATTTCATAGTGTTACAAAAGGTTTCGCCTAGATACTCAATATTATAAGAAAGGGAATTTTTAGAATCTGAATCTGCATTTTTGCTTACGTATGACAAGTAAGGATCAGTTTCAGTGTTACATTTAATGTGATTATTTGTTATTTCATTGAGTTACTTATATTAAAAATGAACGAAAAACATAAAATATGTTTTGTTTACGTCAACTGGTGTTTTTTAATTGACACCGTGGTAAATCATACGACAAAATTGAAAATTTATTGAATTTACCAAGAAGTACAGTAAGAAGTATCATATACAGGTTTAAAAACGAGGATAGAATTGATGATTTGAAGCCAACAGTGCATCCAAAATTGTTCAGTACCCGAAAAGAAACAAACATCACTAGAAAAGTAAAAAAACCACGTTGTAGTGGTCTAAAAGTTTCAAATGAAGTGCAAGTAGAAACAGGAAAGCATGCAGGCCCACAAACCATAAGTAGAATTTTTAAAAAATTTGAATAAAACGGGCGTTTGGCCAGAGAAAAATCTTTTATTAATAACGTTAATAGGATTAAACTTTAAAATTTGCTTCAGAAGGAATCTACGTGGTAGAATGGCGTAATTTTTGTTGATGATAGCAAATTTAACTTGATAAATTCGGATAGGCGAGTAATGGTGTGGCAAAACCTAACATGTAGTTAAGAAACGAAAATTTGTGTGGGACAGTAAATCATGGGCAAGGAATGTTTTAGTTTAGGGTGCCATTTCGGCTGTGGTAGGGGGAAGTTTGGTATTTATAGACGATATAATGGATTGCTACAAATATCTAGACAATCTACAACAAAATTTATTTCAAAATTCTGAAAAATTAGGTATAAAAAACACTTTTAAATTCCATCAAGACAATAACCCCAAACATAAATCATCTTTAATTTAGGAATATCTTTATACAAATGCCCCAAAGTAATCCTTAATCCTCCCTAATCACCAGACTTAAATCTCATTGAGAATTTATGGGACGTTTTGGACAAAAAAATCCGTGAAACTCCGATCAATCCAATACAAGAATTGAAACAAAGATTCCAACAAAAAAGTGTCCTAATAACGCTCGATTATTTATCGAAAATTATTAGTAACATGTCAAAACGGCTAAGGTGTGTTAAATAACAGAAGGGCTATGCAAAAAATATTAAAAACCTACAAAATACTTTATTAAGGCGTATGTGGCACCTTTTGTTAAGTGGGCGAAACCTTTTGTAACTATATACAATTGGTAAGTGGATGACTTTTCTTGATTATTTTAATATTATAAATAAATTTTACCTACTTTTTGTATGTTATGTAATTATAATTGTTGGTTCTTTAATATAATTTAAAAATATTGTTTTTCCCAAAATAACTGAGTAAAACAATAATAAATGAGCAATTCCATGTAATTTTACGGGTAGGCGAAACCTTTGTGACTCACTGTACTTGTTCAATGATTTCTGGTGTTGTTGCAGTTTTTGGTCGTCCACTACGTGGTTCATCTTCAACGCTTGTACGACCACGTTTAAACTGTAAAACCCATCGATATACAGTTGGAAATGAAGAAGGAGATTCTTTTAACATGCTCACCATTTTGTATGAATTTCTGTTGATGATAAACCTTCAAAACAAAGAATTTTATCACTGCACGATACTCAGTTTTTCTGAATTGACAGATCGAAATAAAATTTTTAATATTCAAGTTGAGGGAGATTATATTGAATAAAAAACTAATTTCATTTAAAAGTTTACATTCTTTCATTTTTGCTTTCAATACTTTACAACTAACCTGTATTGATGAAGTGCGATGAATTACTGGTGAAGTACGTGAAGTCCCGTAAATTACTGCTGAATTATATGAAATATAAAGAAGTATGAAGAATTATGATGAAGTACGTGAAGTTAATTGTACACGATTTCCTCTAGCAGTTGACCTCTCGCATGTTCATCACGACAGGAAAATGTGAAACGAAAACGGAAAACTTCCATATGAAAATTTTAAAGACCCAATAATAGCAATTAAAATT
>JARFIX010000170.1:0-20563 GCA_036346125.1 Lycocerus yunnanus | reverse complement strand
TCTCTTGATCCGTTGATCTAATCGTTGATCTAATCTAATAAAAATTCATAATTTGTATTGGTGTGCCACATTTGAGAAATTAATAAAATGAAATTAAAGAAATCTGTAATTATATCAATCAAAATACATTTTCCGTCAAATGCGAAACGGATGATATAGGGAAAATCGAAAATTGTGATAATGAAGAGACGCCGGTAACGGAAACCGAATACGGTAAAACAAGTGCGAAAAACGAATTGATTACTAGTTTACGGCATCAAATAAATCTAGTAACAGAAACGGTAAATGATAAGAAACAGATAATCCAACTACTTCAAGGACAATTAAAAATCAATCCATCCAAAAATAAGGCAAAAGAGGAAATAGTGCTAAATAAACCACAAAAACAAAAACCAATGATCACACCCAAAACCAATCTAACGAACGCGACCAGCAAAGCTGTCAAATCAGTCGGTCTGTCAATTAAAATGTCAAACAATAGTAAAAGTAAAAATTACATTACGAAACAACTCTAGCAAACGGTTTAAATCAACCCGAGATTAAGAAATATTTAACAGAAGAAATAGTAAAAAATGTAAATCAAGGCAATGTGGACAGTGAAGGTTTTCATCAAGTTTCATACTAAAAAATAAAAAGAATTTATCGATTGGAACAAACTCAAGTAACAAAAACGATAGTTTTCAAGGTGCTGAAGCAAGCAAGAAAATAACATGGTTATTTATCTCCAAAGCAAGTAATAAAACGACAGAAGATAGCATTAAGAGTTACATTAAAGAAAAAATCGAAGACTGCGAACCCATAGTCAAACAACTGCACTTAAGGTATGCCCGTAGTGATAAATGCTTTAGAGTTGGAATAGACTTTGAGAAGAAAGACTTGGTATATGATGTAAATTTTTGCCATCCGGAGTGGTGTTCAACAAGTTTTTGTTTTCAAGATCGCAAATTTTTTAGAAAACCCTCTCCCGAAGGTCGAATATTGTTCTCGGATCGCAATAAAGAAAGTTTAAACCAAAGTTACAAACTAATGGAATGGAGCATATTACACCAAAATATATGCTCAATTGAAAACAAAGTGGATAAAATTGAAGTTCTCCTCAAATGTGAAAATACTCCCAAAATACAATATTCTATATTTTAGTGAACATTTTTTGGTTGAAAAAGAGGTACCGTTGTTAAAAATCGAAAATTTCCAAGTTGCCTCCCATTTTTTACGAAAAACCATAAAACGTAAAGGAGCTATAATTTTATGCAAAAATAATATTATACACAAGGAACTTAAAAACATAACCGCACTCTCACATGAAATGCATTGTGAAATAGCTGCCTGTGAAATAGTTGACATAATAATGATTGTGGTAACCATATACAGACCACCGTCACGGGATTTTAATCTATTCCTTGAATGTTTTAGCAAATTACTTGATGCTTTGGCATCAATAAACAAATATTCTACTATTAATGGTGATTTTAACATTTATTTCGATCAAGAATGTGCACGAAAACACCAGTTTCTGGATATTATTAGATCTTATGGATTTACCCAAGAGATTCATTCAAATACAAGAAAAAACGCATGTCTCGATAATATTTTTATTAATTTTAGTGGCTTACTAAATTATTCTACAAATGTACAAGATCATAAACTAAGTGATCATTCTGCTGTGGAGCTAAGTTTTGAAATCAATAATAAGGATGTTGGCGTGGCCAAGAAAAACACGCATCGGCCACTAACACTGGAAGGTCAAAATATTATGTACAATCTATGGAAGAAAAAGATCTTAGTTCATTCAAACGTCTTCTAATAACATCGAAAACCAGTTTATGCAATTTTATGATATTCTATCAAATATGATGAATTTGGCATTTCCGTTAGTAAGAGCAAAAACCAAGAGACACATTAAGGTACCCTGGTTCACAGATGGTTTAAGGCAGATGCGAAAAAAGTTCATGAATCTATCCAGCAACCAAAGTCATCAATACATGAAAAAGAGGGGAAAAAATTTAGGCAAAATTACAGGTAAACACCTAGCAAAGACTGATAACAAAGTTAGGGCATCATGGGAAATTGTAAATAGCCACAGGAAGAATGCAAATGATACACATGTAAAGGTAAACATTAAAGCAGACGATTTCAATAATTTTTTTGTTAATATAGCTAATGATATAATTGAGATGCTACAGGTGTTGGAGGAATGATCACGAGTTTCCAACCTGCAAACGAGAAGACAAAGCCAGCAGAAGTTGGAACTGCCGCATAGTGGGGCACAAGGCCCAAAACCGCCCGTTAACAATTTCGAAATATCGGTTAACAAATCAGAATTACAATTGGCGACTACTGAATAACAGTTCACAAATTGGAATTACATTTGATGATTTCAGAATTACTGGTGGAAAATGTGTAGATCTAGAAGATATAACGCACATCTAATTGGTTAGAAGAAGAAGAATACACTCACTTTTTTTTTATTACAAACCCATTTTGTAATTAAATAATTCATAATTATAATGGGAGATTTGCTACGCTTCAGAGTTTGTCCCGTGGTTCTATTCTAAACTGCCGATTACTTTTAGAGTGGTTCTTGTTAATTGCAGATAGACATCACTGCACTACAGATAATCTCCTACGACGTCCCATCAACCGATCGTAATGCTAAACTACCTTACAGACGCTTTCAAGTTTATATGATGTGTATATTTGCTGGTGATCTTGAAATTATTGATGTCTACCAACGCGCGATCGTAAATCCAGGTTGTTTGGCAAAGACGCTTCTTGATGGTGTCGCCGACATTTCTAATTTTTGATATTCCATTGACATGTCTTTCTTCTCAATTTCTGTCACAGCCTACTCAAAAACTAAGACTAAGGAATCAGAACATCAACAGTTTTAAGTTCACTCTATTTTTAATTTCTGTAAATTTATAAATTTACCAGTATTTGATTTTATTTCAAAAAGCAAAATAAAAAATTAATAGGTGACAAATTAACAAACGTTTAATTAAATTATCATTATTTTTATATTAAGGATATTAAATAAAAATATAAGTTTGTTGAGAAATAAAATGGTCATTCAATTTTCATAGATTTTAAAAATTATAAAGGTAAATTTTCTATGATACACGTGTTCAAACGAATTCTTATTTAATAATATTGCGGTGTTTAGAATGCCATGATTATCATGTTACGAACCAAAACATAACATTTTATTGAAAATATAATAATCAGAATCAAATTTAGTTTTCTATGCAAAGACGATAAACCCTGCCCGGTATGCTTGATTATACAAAGTAATTCGCCAAAAATTGGAGAATAATTTTTCGAAAAATTTCCATCATAAAATAATTTTTTATGAATTAATTAGAGTATATTTTGACTTCTGAATCATCCGCGAAAGTAAGTTGTTTATCTACGTTTTGTTGTTTTTCAATAATTGTCGCGCCACCTATTGACGACCATTTCCTCCTTTATATTAATCAGTAGCTAAATGAGGCCGGAGCTGAGACACTATCAAGAAAAGTTTTTCTAACCCCAAATTTGATTGATTAAAATTTTGTTTTTGTTGAATTTATTTTATTCGTGGTTTTTAATTTTAAATAAAATTTTAATTGAATAAATCAGTACAAAGATTAATTTTTTTAATAATTGTGCTTCCCGTTGTCATTTCAAAGAAACTATTTTAGAAAAGACCGTTAAAATCACTAACATTATCCTTCTCCCTCTTGTTAAACTTTTCATGTTCGCGATTGGGTATAATCCGCGCCAATTTTGTCTTCAAATTTTTCCAATTTCATCGCTACATTTGTTTAAATTCACTTAGTTTCATTCAGACCAGCAGTATAGCGTGAAGCATGCACGGGTCGACTGCGAAGCGGTGAGTCGCGGTTCGAACCCTGCTGGCGCTAAATACACTGCTGTGATCAAAAAGTCCAATATCGATCTGTGGACTATGGGGAAGGCAACGGGAAACCACCCCATGAATTACACTCCCAAGAAAAGTCATCTTGGCTTCGGCCAAGTTTATGATCGCTAACATCCGGTAACGGATAGGCACCTGAAGAAGAGAAGAAGAGAAATTCACTTAAATTTTATATAGCACTCATTTTAATTCACTTTTTAAATTTTTAAAGTTTACATTTAATATCAACAAATTCTTATCAATTAATTTTTGTTTTAAACAATATCGCCTTTTGTTTCTAATTTCCAATTTAAAGTTAAATGCAATTTTCGACCTATTTAATACTTTTTGTTGAGTTGAATATTGGATATAAACAGTTCTTTCCAAATGAATTTTTTATAAATTTGTTCAAATTTTTAAATAAATTACCTTTCTTCTCAAAATTCATTCTTTAAATATCAATTAACTCTGTTTGCTTTATTCATAAACGCAATTTAGTTTGATTAAAATTTTAAAATTTAATTTTGAAGTGAAAATAGTTGTCAGCAAACCTCAATTTGTCAACTTTTTTATTATGCATTTTCAACATGTTCGTGAAGTTAGTCCCCCTTTTTTTTAAATTAAAAAAAAATTGATTGTATTAAACTGTTTTCAATTTGTTTTGAGTGTTTTGTTAAAAATTTCAGTTTTAAACTAAATAAACGAAACAAAATTTCGCGCCAGCCCTCCTTTTTCAAAAATTTGCAATTTTTTTTTGTATTGTGTTGTTTTCAATTTGTTTTGGGTGTTTTGTTAAAAATTTCAGTTCTAAACTTAATAATAACCACGGAAAATACGAAACAAAATTTCGCGTCAGCTTCTACTTTTCAAAAATTTGCAATTTTTTATTTATTATGTTGTATTCGACTTTAAAAACCAACAAATACAAAACTACCTGAGTGGACTGACGCAACCGAAGCATCTGACTAAGGAACGCAACAATTAAATCTACCCATAAGAACCCTAACCCAAGAGTGAGCGAGAATAAATCAAGAAAAGGCTAATACATTTGCTAACCACCTAGCTGAAGTCTTTACCTCCAATTGTACCATACAGTTTTTTTTTTTTTTTTGCGTGCGTTGGGAGCGAAGAAACCTTCAAAAGGGACCACCCAGATGGAGTTGGGTGGTACTGTGGGATTTTTACCTCACTAAAACTCCGCTCCGTTGTAGTTAGGACTGGAGGCGAGGAATTGCGGTTGCATTCTCTTCTGCGCCCCTCAGGTTTTACGCGTAAGTTGGTTTTGTTTTCGGGCTTATTATCCCGCTGCTAAGTTGGCTTTTCTAGCCCTTTCGTCTTCCTCTTTTGCTCGCATGATTTTGGTGATCATATCAGAGCATGACATCCAGTTTTCTTTGGAGCTGACCATTATGGTGATAAGATTGTCTGGGGTAAGTTGAACCCCGACCGCCTGTGAAACTTCACGCCTAAGAGGCTCCCACTCGCGGCAGCCGAACAGAGTGTGAGAGGCATCGTCCTCCTCTTCGCAGAAGAGGCACGTGGCCTCGTCCGACCTGCCTATCCTGTAGAGGTACGAGCGGAAGCACCCGTGGCCCGACAGCGCCTGCGTTAGATGGAACGTGACGTCACCGTGGGGTCTTGTAACCCATGGCAGGATATCCGGGATGAGCCTCCGCGTCCACGAACCCGTCTCAGCCTCAGCCCATCTCTTCTGCCAGTCTGCCATCTTCCTGTCTTCATTGGTCTTCCGTCCCCTCGCGGCCTGACTCGTAATTAGCCGCCCTCTCCTCGGCCATCAGATCTATCGGGGGCAGTCCAGCAAGAACTAGGGCTGCACTCTCGGAGATGGTTCGATACGCCCGACATATTCTGATGGCCGCTCGCCTCTGGACCCCGGCTATCTTGGCCCTGTACTTCTGGATCCCCATTGCTGTTACCCATATTGGGGCTCCGTACAGTATGATGGACTGTACCACAGATGCCAGAATCCTTCGCTTCATACTACTCGGGCCGCCCACGCTTGGCATAAGTCTCGCCAGTGCCGCACAGCTTTTATCGGCCTTTGCAGCTACTGCCGTAAGGTGTACGGAGAAGCTGAGCCTATGGTCTATTGTAATACCAAGTACTGTGATCTCTTTTTTTTGGGCTTTATCAGATGGTCACCCATTGTGAATGTGATGTCGCCCAACACCCGTCGTCCTGTTAGGAGTGCCGCTTCGGTCTTATGCGGCACCAGCTGTAGACCCATGTTTCCAGTCCACCGGACAATTTGTCGGATGGACTTGTCTACCGCTTCCATCAAGTCCGACTCTGTAGTTGCCGCCGCCAGCATAGTAATATCGTCGGCGAAGCCAACCAACTCTATGCCCTCCGGCATGTCAAGCTCTAACACGCCGTCATACAACACATTCCATAACAGGGGGCCCAAGCACAGACCCCTGTGGAACGCCGCTGGTCATCTGTCTTCGGCCGGTAAACATAGCCTCTTCCACCATAATCTCTCGGTCTGTAAGGTAGCTCTTAATTAGAGCCACCAGGGCCGGCTTCACTTTCCTTTTTTTCAATCTCGGATATTATGAGACTCCAATTGGCCGAGTTAAAGGCGTTCTGGACGTCAAACGTGACCAGCGCCACCAGCTTCCTCGTCCGCCACGTCCCGCTTCTAGCCCACGCCGCTCTGTCCACCAGCCTCTTGACAGCATCGATGGTAGACCGCTGCTTCCTGAAGCCGAACTGTTTCTCGCTTAAGTCCCCGGAGTTCCGGATCTCTTCAGCTAATCTGGTCTGAATCAGCCGCTCGTACAGTTTGCCCACGGTATCGAGAAGGCAGATGGGCCTGTACGAGCTCGGTGCGTCCAGCGGCTTTTGGCCTTTCCTGATCAAGACCAGCAGTGCCTTCTTCCAGTTCTTTGGAAACTCACCGTTATCTGCATAGTCATTGATCACCCTCAGGATGTCTTCCGGCCTCTCTTCTACCGCGATCTTGATTATCTCGCTGGGAATGCCATCCGGACCCGGGGCCTTGCCGTTCGGTGATCGTTTGGCCGCAGCCTGCAGCTCCGCCACCGTGAAGGGCTCGAAGGGGGTTGCCGATGTCGTGTCTCCCCACTCTGCAATGTTGTGTGTGGGGAAGAGGGAGTCAAGAATGATGTTAATACGGTCTGGGGTAAGTCCTGGGATTTGGCCACTTGGAAACTTTTTGGCCACTATTTTATATCCCAGGCCCCATACGTCAGCGTCTACCTTTTCAAGGACCCCCCTCCAGCTGTCCTCACGGCTTCGCAGAATCAGCAGTTCCATGGCCCTCTTTGCTGCTTTGTATTCGGAGTAGACTACTTCGGCTTCGGCGATGTGTCGTCGTCCTTTCTTTTGTTTGTATAGCCGGGCCAGGCATAAACAGCGCTTTCTGGCCGCGGCTATTTCATTATTCCACCAGTAGCAGCAGCGTCTGTTGGGTGTCTTTTTCCTTGGCATACATGTATCGCAGATAGACGCTAGCATGTTTACCAGGTCCTCAGCCGTGGCAACGTCGCACCAAGTCGACTGTTGAGCAGCCTGTCGCGCCTTAGTCTCATCTAACCTTCGCGTATTCTACCCCCTCGGGCTCTTGGGGGTGATCCTACGGGAGCTTATGACCACCAAGATGTATTTGTGGTCACTCCCCGTTTCGTCCTCCAGGACCTCCCATTTCGAGATCTTGCCGAGGATGGCTTCAGACGCAAAGGTCACGTCCACCACCGACTGCATGGCCCCTCTGACAAAAGTTGGAGTTGTGCCGATGTTTAGCGGGGCCATTTCCAACGAGCCTACTGCCTCAGATAGTATGTCGCCCCGGGGGTCCCTGATGGTTGAACCCCATTCAGGGGACTTGGCATTGTAGTCCCCTCCCATTATAACCGGGAGGGAGGCGCCTCGAACATCGCCCGTCAGCTCGTCCACCATATCCTCATATTCCTGGGTGGTCGTGTTTGGCGATAGGTAGCAGCTATAATACCGAATGCCCCTCCACGCCACCCAGACGTAGGCCTTTCCAGCGCCATTGTCAGAAACCCATCGCGGGTCCGACACCCATATGGCGGCACAGCCGCTATTGTTGCGCCACCAATTCTTGCTCTTGCTCGCGGCCTTGTTGGGCTCGCTCGCTAGAACCAGGTTTATCTTTCGCTCCAATATTGTCTGTTGGAGCAGGCCGTGGGCGGCCTTGGCCGTATGTAGGTTTATTTGGAGGATTTTTAGTTCCTCCATCTCTCCTTTTGGTGCCAGGGTCTCCGCACTCGCGAGCGTTGGTACGGTGCGGGCCCCCGCAGTCACTGCACTTTGGGTCCGCCTTGCAGGCGGCGATCTTATGCCCAAGCTGTCCGCAGTTGAGGCAGTTATCACCTCGTTTGCCCAAGCAGGAGGCCGCTGGGTGCCTTTCTCCCCAGCATCTAGGGCAGAACCCGAGAAAGTACTGCCTGACTCTGCAGCCCGATACCATACCAACCTTTATTCGGCCCAACTGAACCAATTTATTAGCCTCGGTTTCCCCCCGCACCTCACGATAGCCGTTTGTGTGCCACCGAAGGCCGGGCGCCGGCTTCTGATGTTTAGGTCGGCCTCTTCTCCGACATACCCTTTAAGACTACGTAGTAGGTTTTCATCTTCGACCAGCTCGTCGAGGTCTTGAATCTTAACCTCCATCTTCCGGGCCAATTTATGTATTTGGAGGTTTTCCGCCCTCATTTTGTCGATGAGCGTGTCATGTAGCCTTTTATGATCACCGGCCGACGTCGGTTCTATAAGGACGTCGCCTCCTTGAGTCTTCGTGAGTTTCCCCACGGTATCACCGGTGACCTCTAAACAACCTTTTAGTTTTGTTAGGGCGTCCTTATATGTCATCCCCTCTCCAACCTTTAATAAGATTGCTGGGGCCTTCTTCCTGTCTTTTGGAGTCTCCATAGCTTTGACATTTGCTACGGCTTTCTTTTGAAGTTCTTCATTTTTTCGGGCTTTGGCACGAAGTTTCGCCCTAACCTTTTTTTTGTCTCCTTCTCTCCTGTGGATCTATAAAATCACTGTCATCATCTGTTGATGACAGACGGCCAACCTCCCGCACCTCCACGTTGGTAATGATGGGGCTACTGGTGGCCGCCGGAGTCTCTCGGAGTCTACGTATCTCAGGTGCGGCTGCTGTGATCTCAGCTTCTACTGTCACACCTGTGGTACTGGTAGACTGCTCCACCAGCACTGTTTCCAGCCCTGGCTGCGCTGATCCTCCATCGATTGGGTTACCAACCCTGCTCATGGCCGCCGTGAGCTGTTGTGCGCTAGTTATTGCCCGCTCAAATACAAGCATTTGCGAGCCAGGCAGGGAGGTCTCGAGGTTTGAGAGCTTTAGGTCGACGACCGCGGATTTAAAAGTAGCAGTCAGGAGCTTTATTTCGTTGACAGTGTTTCGCATTAGCGTGGATTCCTCCGCCGCCTTACGTAACATGTCGAACTTCTGCGTGTCTATTTGTGCCTTATCGGCATAGGCCTTTCTAGCTTCTATTTTAATTTTTAATACATCCGATTGAATCTGCAGTAGGATCTCCTCGGTTATCGCATATCGCTTATCAGCGTCCGTTTGTATTTTTTCAACGATTTCTAGAACCGACTTGTCAACAGCCTGTTGCACGTTTGCTTTCTTCTCCTCTACGTACAACTCATGGATTTTCTTTATTTTGGCGCAAACATTTTCTCTCACCATTTTACAATCGGCGGTGGAGAGCCCGCCCCTTTTGAGCCTCATTTTTTCGTGACATTCTGCCAGCGCTTCGGTTATAGCCGAGTCTACAGTCTCCGGGAAAATAAACCCTGTACGCGGCGAGCAGCCCGCCGTCTTAGATTTTCCCGATACATTCAGCTGGTTCAAAAATTTGGTGTTGATTGCCAAATTGGGCTTTTTTGCTACCACCTTTCCACTTTTAGTGCTCATATCCGTGTCACAGCGTACGTCGTCTGTTTTTCCAGTATCCAATGGCAACCCGGCCTGGTCATCCACCAGGGCTGCCGAGCGGTCGCTTGATGACGGTCGGGTGGCGCCCGCTTTGACGCCATCCCCGACCGGAGCTGGGTATCCGGGCCCCTGCTCAGTAAACGTTAAATCAGTATCAGAGTCTGTCATATTGGTCATATTTTGGGAGTTTCTTATCAGGGACCGCCCACCCTGAGGTATTGCTAGGAACGCCCATTTTCCCGGGCGCCACTCAGTCTTCGGCGCAGCACCATTACCTTGACTTAGGAGGGGAAAAGATATTCATTCCCCTTAAGATTACCTCTCACGTCAGCCTTGCGGGCTTCCCCTCTCCACCGGGATTGGATACCCGATCTCGAGGTTCACCCGCAAGTTACCAGGGACCACCACGAGGAGGTGTGAGCAGGATTTCGGTCCCCACCATACAGGTTTAACCCATAACAACCTCACTGTAATATTGGATTTCTGATGATCTTTAGGAGATCTGGGCCCGCTGTTCGATAGGCATCAGGAGCCATCAACCGTCCAAGTCAAGGGAGTACGGGTAAGCCTGAACTTGAAATTGCATTCCTACAGTTTGTATTTTTGGAAAAAAATTTTTCTAAATTTCTAGTATCAAACTAAATTAATTATTATACCTTGTCAAAATTTTCTGTTGCTATAAATTATTTGTAACGTTGTTCTTTTGCGTTTTGATACAAAACTATTCATGTAATGTTAGCTGCGTGCGTGCCGTTGACGTTACACATGGTAAAAAACATTACGAGGATTCCGAGGGGTCAACCGCTAGAGGAAATCGTGTACAATTAACTTCACACTAAACGTACTTCATTATAATTCACCATACTTCTTCGTACTTCATATAATTCAGTAGTAATTCACGGGACTTCACGTACTTCACCAGTAATTCATCGTACTTTATCAATAATTCACGGTACTTTACCTCCTTCATCGATACTTTATTGTATTTCACGTACTTCATTGGTATTTCAGAGACTTACCGAGATTCCAAAAATTGTGCACTGGAGGGTGTTCCACACCCCCCAGACCCCCGAATTGGGTCCCCGTGGTGTGAAACGTAAGTGTGCTTCTGGAACGGGAGATCTTTGGTTTACTTCTAATAAAAAAAATAATCTACTCAATCCGGGAGGTGTGGGGGGATTCTGCAATGTTCTTCATTCCAAAATTGGTGCACTGGAGGATGTTCCACATCTCCCGGATCGAGTAGTTTATTTTTTATCACAAGTAAACTGAAGATCTCCCGTTGCAAAAGCCCTGGAGTGTGTTCCACACCACCTCAACCCTCCTGGATTGATTAGTTTATTTTTTATCAGAAGTAAACTGAAGATCTCCCGTTGCAGAGATCTACTCCCAAGGGGGTACGGAATTTATAATTATGCAGTTTATAATTAATTGTCAGATTATGAATTAAACACATTTAGTTTGCCATAGCTAATTTTAAAAAACTTGGGATATGCTTAAATATTTAATTCACTTTTAATAAAAATAAATTATTTAAACCGGGGGGTCTGGGGGTGTGGAACACCCTCCAGTGCCTCTCCGCTACTGTTGTCAAAAATTATGACATATTCTTGGGGGGGGGCATCAAAAAAGAGTAAAGCGAAAATAAATTATGTGAAAACATGCACAAACGATTATTAAGATTATTTTCAACATCGGGAGGGTGAAGCTAGCAGGTTTCCAGCCCCCCTCCCCAACTAATTTTCTATATAATTTAAAAACAAAAAAAGTCCAACCGAAAATAAAGAATGCACAATAGACTTTTTTGAATTAAAAATTTGCAATGGAAAGGGGCTGATGATGTGCTCCTTATCCAATCTCATCCAATCATACCACAACCACATTGGTAATTTCGTCAATTTAACTTTAATGTATTTTAACCGATAGATAACTATAGTTGAAGAAATCAGGCATAAGAAGATAGTTTAAATTGTATTATTACATTATGGAGCCGTCTCTGTAAAACCGGGACAAGCGCGTTATTTTCTCTTCAATGTAATTAATTAATCACGACGAAATAATGAATTACCAAAGCTTTTTATTGAGCTACCAAACCTCCATGATATTTAAACAAATGAGCTAAAAAAATTACAAAATTAACTAAAGATATCTAAGTTTAATTTAATTAATTGATTACTATTAAACTAGCAACTACCAAAACTTTTAATTAGTAAAATAATGACCGCCAAAGGTCTATTCAACGTTTAAGATTAAATAATGTTAAGAAAATCTACTGATGTAAGGAAATTTGCTATCAAATAATTATTATTGATTACACGTGTCTTATCTATGATACACGGTAACCGTAGCGCATAAGCTAGGTTCAACTTCATGTAATTCACCAAAAATTTACTAACTTTGTGATACTTCTCTTGTAATTCAATATACTTAACACGTATTTTACCTACTTTACACGTACTTCACAAGTACTTCATGTACTTCACATGAGATGTCGTTAACCCCGGTTAACCCCTCGGAGGATTCATTGTAACACCAAAATAAATACAAATTTTTTATGAATTGTAAAAATTAATTAAATGAAAATACTTTGAAACTTGATAATTACCCTGAAAACAAAATTTATATGTAGGAAGATTTAAAAAAATTTTGCTAGTAGTGTTTTCAATTTGTCTGGATTTGAATTTTTGGAGGGTATTATTTAAATTTTTTAGGTAAAAAGTAAAATTTTACTAAAATTTAAATTTTGATTAGTTTATTACATAATATTTTTCAAGTTTATTAGAAATTCTATGATTGCGTTGAGTGTAATACGTAATAATAAATAACCTAGAAATAAATTTAAAAAATTAAAAAAATCATTTAATCAAATACACTAATGTGTTACTGGAAAAATTGTATTTTGAATCAAAACTTGGGTAAATTTGGGTGGAACGTGGTTTACAAAGCTTGCCAACAACTCAACATGCTCTTTTATTTGCATTTCTTCATTATCCTTTACTAACGGTGGCAGTTTGACTAAGTATGTCTGACACTCTTGTTTTTCTACTATTTAATACACAACTTGAGCAATTACATAGTAGCAATAAACCACTATTTTAAAACACCTAGTAGGTAAATTGAAAATTATTCAAATATTTCCAATAGATTTGAGTATCGTATTTGCTTTCGAAATAAAATAATTAATTTTTACATTTATACGTAAACCAATTTTAAACAAATATAAAATTTTTACTTCCTATGTTGATTGTAGAAAAAGTAGTTCATTGCAACTATGTAATGCACTATGACAATATTGACATTACGAATGTGTATTAAATATTAAATATTTTATTAGTCGGATCAATATATAATATTTAACTGCAGGATTTAATAGATATTATGTATTCAAACATGTCAACCATAATAATGCCATTGATTTTCTCATAATTAGTACACTACCGATCAAAAGTATTTGCCCACCCATATTTTCTTAAATATTTTTTATTTTAACCATTTCTTTTGGTGTACAAAAATTCTACAATATATTTATAGATATTGGAAACTAGTTTATATGAAATTTTTAGTTTCTGTACAGAAAATAATAAAATTTGCGAATTTCCAGAAAAATGGTATAATAGAAATTTACGGTAGGTACTTTAGAAGCGGTCACTTTGAGGTAATATTATTTAAAGTAGCATCCCTTTTATTAGGGGTTATTGTAAGGTGATTAAGTAAATTGAAACTGTAAAATGGGCTTAGTTTCTTGTTATCTTCCTTGGTGAATACATTATTTTGAATTTACTGTGATTGTGTTGTGCGTTTTTTTTTAAAGTTTGGCATTAGTTATTAATTATGCCTAAAACTAAGGAACATTCTAATGAAATACGAGCTCAAATAGTTGCCCTACATCAGGCTGGCAAAAGTAATCGCGAAATTTCAAGATTTTTCAATATACCACGAAGAAGTGTCGACTACATTGTAAATAAATTTAAAGACGATGAACGCGTGCAGAACAAAAACCGCAGTGGACGGCCTAGAGCCACTACTTCTACCGAAGATCGGTTAATAGTGATTAAAAGTAAACGCAATAGACGCCTTACTGCACCGGAATTGACAGCGGATTTTAATTTACCGAAGGGAAAAACCAGTAAGTGCAAGTACTGTTAAACGAAGACTACGAGCAGAAGGTCTTCATGGTCGTGTAGCGGGTAAAAAACCTTGTTTGCGGGCAATTAATAAGAAGAAGAGACTGCAATGGGCCAAATTCCACAAAATTGGACAATTGAGCAGGGGAAAAAATGTCCTATGGAGCGACGAATCCAAGTTTGAAGTTTTTGGTAGTAAACGAAGAACTTTTGTTTGCAGATCAGTAGGGGAAAGAGTGTCCGAACAATGTTTAGTGCCTTCAGTGAAACATGGAGGGGGGTCTGTTATGGTTTGGGGACGTTTTGGTGGCAATCAAGTTGGTAATATCTTCAGAGTTGAAGGCATAATGAAAAAAGAACATTACCGAGACCGAGGGGTTAACCGCTGGTGAAGTTTTTTGTACACATCTAATGAAGTACTTGAAGTACTGGGAAGGGGGGTGTAGAACACCTTCCAGTGCACAAATTTTGGAATGAAGAACATTGCAGAACATGCAGAACCCCAGACCAAGTAGTTTACTTTTTATCAGAAGTAAACTGAAGATCTCCTGTTGCAGAAGCACTGGAGGGTATTCCACACCCAGACCCCCCGGTTTAAATAATTTATTTTTATTAAAAGTGAATTAAATATTTAAGCATATCTCAAGTTTATTAAAATTAGCTATGGCCAAGTAAATGTGTTTAATTCGTAATCTGACAATTAATTATAAACTACCTAATTATAAATTCCGTAGTCCCTGGGAGGTAGATCTCTGCAACAGGAGAGTTCAGTTTACTTCTGATAAAAAATAAACTACTTGATCCGGGGCTGGGGAGTGAAACACCCTCTAGTGCCTCTGCAACGGGAGATCTTTAGTTTACTTCTGATAAAAATAATCTACTCAATCCGGGGGGTCTGGGGGGTGTGAAACACCCTCCAGTGCTCAAATTTTGGTATTTCTGTAAGTCTCTTCTGTAAGAAGTAAGGAGAATTATGATGAAGTACGTGAAGTGTGAAGTTAATTGTACACGATTTCCTCTAGCGGTTGACCCCTTGACCGAGACATTCTTAAAAATCAAATGTTGCCATCTGCAACTCGGATTTTTGGTCAGGAGTTTACTTTTCAACAGGACAACGATCCCAAACACACTTCCAAGCTGTGTAGGGAATATTTGGAAGCATTACAAAATAAAAAAGTGCTTAAAATCATGACTTGGCCTTCGCAATCTCCTGACCTTAATCCCATTGAGCTACTGTGGGATGAATTAGACAGAAATATTAGAAAAACTTCTTCTTCATTCCCTGAAGCTATGTGGCAAACATTAAAGCAATAATGGGAAAAGTTAACTCCAATTGAATTGAATAAATTAATAAACAGAATGCCTAGATTATGTGCTGCTGTAATTAAAAATGAGGGTGGGCACATTGATGAAAAAAATATTTAATAAAATACTTATTTTGTAACCCCTTTGTTTATTTTTTTTATAAAAACTTCTGTTTTTAACGTCCTTCTATGAAAAATATTGAATTTATAGGGTGGGCAAATAGTTTTAATCGGTAGTGTACATTATTTATCCATTATATCAGCCGTTTCTGCTGTTCCTAATTTTTTAATTCCAAAATTATTTCGTTTGTATGCGTCGACAATTATCGTTCTTAAAAAGTTTTTGATTAAGTATTTCCGAGAGGTCAACCGCTAGAGGAAATCGTGTACAATTAACTTCACACTTCACGTACTTCATCATAATTCTCCTTACTTCTTACAGAAGAGACTTACAGAAATACCAAAATTTGAGCACTGGAGGGTGTTTCACACCCCCCAGACCCCCCGGATTGAGTAGATTATTTTTATCAGAAGTAAACTAAAGATCTCCCGTTGCAGAGGCACTAGAGGGTGTTTCACTCCCCCCCAGCCCCCGGCTCAAGTAGTTTATTTTTTATCAGAAGTAAACTGAACTCTCCTGTTGCAGAGATCTACCTCCCAGGGACTACGGAACTTATAATTAGGTAGTTTATAATTAATTGTCAGATTACGAATTAAACACATTTACTTGGCCATAGCTAATTTTAATAAACTTGAGATATGCTTAAATATTTAATTCACTTTTAATATAAATAAATTATTTAAACCGGGGGGTCTGGGGGGTGTGGAACACCCTCCAGTGCCTTCGTCAGTTTAATTCTGATAAAAAAATTAAGTATTCAATCTGGGGGTCTGGGGAGTATGGAACGCCTTCCAGTGCCTCTGCAACGGAAGATCTTCAGTTTACTACTGATATAAAATAAACTACTTAATCCGGGGGGGTGTGGAACACCCTGCAGTGCCTCTGCAACATTTTCTAACAAAAAATAAACTTGATCCGGAGGGTCGGGGGGGTGTGAAACACCCTTCAGTACCCAAATACTACAATGCAGGCAAACATATTAAAGATTTGTAAATTTAGTAGAAAATTTTTAAATTGGGGGGAGCTAGCAGGTTTCAGCCCCTCCCCAACTAATTTTCTAAATAATTTAAAAACAAAAAGGTTCTACCGAGAATAAAGAAAGGACAATAGATTTAGACTTTTTAAATTAAAAATTCGCAATGGAAGCGGACTGAGGACTTGCACCTTATTCAAACTCATCCAATCAGATCACAAAAATTAACCAAACACACAACAAAACAAAACAAATCAAACACCTGATTGGTTATTTCGCCAATTTAACTTTAATGTATTTTAACTGATATTTAACTATAGTTAAAGAAAGATTACAATACTCAAAATTCCAAAACACTAACGGGCATTGTCTATTTGATTCCAGGTGAGATCGTATTTTGGTCGCATTTCCGTGGACCTGTTTGATGGTTGAATGACCTCGTCGAAAACCAAACTGGCGATTTGGAAAAGTTTTGTTTTACCAAATATGGGTTGGAGTGTCTTTACTAAGATCTTCCTAAATAACTCTTGTATACTAATCGACTGCTCGATTAAAATCTTCTTCATTTTGATGGAATCCAGTTGGTGCTTTTGTTAGGTAGTACTGGTGGTTTACTTTTGAGTTTGATTTGTGTTGAGAGAGTCAAAAAATAGATGTATGATCTGATAAAAGATCCAGTGAAGATCTGATGGAGAGTTACTTTGTTGCAATGCTTTTCGTTACACCTTTCGTTAATCTTAAATAATAAATAAATTATTTTCAAAGTTTATAAATAATATTGTTATACTTAAATCTTCGGTGAAGGGTTCATTGACCTCATGTCTTTTTTTATAGCAAAACATAAATAAGGAAATTGGTGCATTTTAATAATTTCTAACAGAATTTTATCGATTTTGTCACAGAAATAATTTTGCCCGCATTTTATTTTCCTGAAATCGACTCTATTAACGTTAAAATTGTCGAATATGTAAAATTATACCTTTGATATCGCGAGCGGGTTGATTTGATACCATTTTAAATATATGTGTGTTTTGTGCAATATTAAGTTTGATTTTATTTTAACTTCGGAGTAGTGGGGGTAAGCCGGAGCTGGTTCAGTTTAGTTCGAATTTGATGTATTGCTTTCTATTTTAACAATAATATTGAGATTAAATTGAAATTGTAGTTTGTTAAAATATTTTAATTAAGTCTAATTAGGGAATTATCTAAGTAATTAACATAATTCATAGTCATGCCAGCCAGCAAAATAGTTGCAAGATAGCTATATAATGGCATTTAAAATAGCTTGCTGGCAGCAAGCTGCAATGATATGCTAATAATGCGCTAAATAGCTTTTGAAAATAGCTTGCTGGCAGCAAGCTGTTATAATTTGCAAAAAGCAGGTAATAGCCTGCTTGATTCCTGGTTGACAGCAAAGTGTAATCATCTGTAAACTTGCAATGAATCTATTTAAATTCTTAGGTTATTATGCAATTATTGTACTTTTATAAAATTTGATTATGTAAGTTTATTAAAGTTGCAATAGAGATTGAGAAGAAGAAAAACGTGCAATACTTAAACACGTGTCATACTTTATTTTTTAATATACACGTTTTCTATTGGCCAGTTAACAAAAGAGTGTTTAAATTCGTTATAAATACCAAGTATAAGAAATTAAAATCATTGAAATTAAAATTGAAATAAAAACTTTAAGATTAAAAAATCGTTGATATTTTATATTAGATTTAGGAGCAGCGTCATTCCCAACGGGTTTATCTTTCAGGAAAGAGAGTCATTTTCGGCATATAATATTCTACTTTAAAATACCATTAAACTGTTTAAAATGCTATAAACCTTTATTTGAATGCACATCAGTAAATACTTTTTAAAGTAATATCATAAGGTATTTAGATAAAATAGTTTTGAAGTGAATCATTCTCACAAATCAAAACTGAAGCATAAAGATAATGAAAGAGGTGATAACTCCAGACATGGTGATTAAGGAACCCAAACTAATATCAAAACAACCACCTGCACTAAATTTGGGAGGAACGTGGTTTACGAAGCTTGCCAACAACTCAACATTCTCTTTTATTTGTATTTCATCATCCTCTACTATCGGCGGCAGGGTGACCAAATATGCGTGACACTCTTGCAAAATAATGTTTGCTTCTTTGCATATGGCGTCGCAATTTGCAGTTATCTTTACCAGAAATACCTGAAAATAATTTAAGATTACGTCGGTTTTTTTAGTAACGAAAAATATTTACAAGAATGAAAAGCGAGCTAATTGTAAAATATGCAATAGTGAAACCGTCCATTTCATAACCAGTTTCGTGTGCATCATATTTTACTTTGACACCCAGAGCTAGTAGTATACTTCCAATGTTTAGAAAATTAAGTAATAATATTTGCCAACCAAAAATATCGTTGAAGTAATCAACTAGGTTTACTAAAAGTTCGTAAGCTTTCAATATTTTACTCGTTTTCAAGTATTTGGATATAGTTTCCTTATTTCTTCCTAAACGATTATTACATAGTACTTCGTTCAAGATCCGATTCAGTTTGATGTATCGAAGTTGTATGGAAACCAATAAATTTTCTATTAAAATATTTCGATGAGGAATTGATGAATGTTGAAGTGTACCAAAATAACTTCTAAGAAAGCGCTAAGGCCATAGGATAAATCGTATAGAACGCTCAACCAGAATATTCCATATATCACAATAAATTTTACGTATTGCGTTACATGAACCTTGTCTGTACGTGTGGCTTTACTTTGCAAACAAGTATCAATTTCGGAAAATAAATTTAAAAGTTCTAAATAATTTCTCGGATATAGAAAACAAGGCATCAAAATTGCAGTAATGTTTAGAAGGTTCCAGACGGTGATGTTCAAGTAAAAAATGACGGCAATCGATCGAGTAAAATACATATCATAATTACCATTTAATAAACGGCATAATTCTATACCAAATATATTAATTATAAAAACCGTTATAAGCGTCGAAGCATACAAACGAAATAACTTTGGAATTGAAGAATTAATAGGCAGAGAAACGGCAAATACTATCGATAGGTAATATACAGGAGCGATTAAACCAATCTTTCTGAAATAAAAGTTTTCCATGCTTCTCAACCACAACACGAACTTAACGTTAATGGTGACTTTCAACCACGTAAATATGCTTCATATCGTTGTGTGATTGAAATGCAATTATTTAGAAAATTTATAACATTCACGTAATATAATGTTAAATATTTATAAAACATTGCAATTGTTCTAATAGTAGGCTATTAAAATATTTACTACTATTGAATATACATACATACATACATACAACATAATCAATAGGTACATAGTTGCAATAAAGCACTGTTTTAATAAATATACCTAGGTAAAATGCAATTAAAGGTAGAAAATTTTTCAAATATTGCCAATATACTTAAGTGTCGTAGTTTCTTAAAATAAAGATTTTTAATTATATATTCTCTATAATAACAAAATCTGTCGAGAGCTAGTATATAGGAGATAAAATCAACACTTTATTTTTCTATTCAAATTTTCTCTATTTCCTTGTTCTGGTTTTGTTCAGTTCTTCCATTGCTATTCTTATAGACCCCGTAGACCTTTTAACAAAATTAGTAAACTTCATTATTGACCTAGAATAATGACCTAGAAATAATGTAAAACCATGATATATCAATATTAAGCGTCAGAAACATACAAGCTACGTCTGTTGTAATAGATGACTGAAAGGACCACTCACGCTACCGGCAGTATATTGTCCAGCAAACATTACCATCAAAAAGAACAATTCGAGTCTTACTTCAAATCACTTGGCCATCTCTTTATTGCCGGAGGCGACTATAATGTGAAGCACAACCCATGGAGCTCGAGGCTGATAACTGCTAGAGGCAGACAGTTGTACCAATCCTACAAAGTTGTGGTCTACTGCCACTACCATCAGGCGAACCAACTTACTGGCGTACTAATCAAAATAAAATTCCAGACGTACTCGATTTTTGCTTCACTAGAGAAATTTCCACAATTACCTAAAAGTCGAAACATTAGATCTATCATCAGACCACTCTCCTCTTATAATCATCTCAATTCTTGTGTTTTAGAATTAATAAACCACCTACATTATTCAACAAAAATACAAACTGGGAAATATTCAAAGATAGCC